>JANHGB010005161.1:0-31977 GCA_026283785.1 Coracopsis vasa
CTGGCCTTGAACACTTCCAGGAACGGGGCAGACACAGGGTTTTCCAGCGCCTCACCACTCTCTCAGGGAAGAATTTCTTGTATCTAATCTAGATCTAGTTAGCAACCATCTCATCTTTATAACATGTTGGTGTGAGGGGGCCCAACATGCAGGAACTTCATTTACAAGAGCATTGGAGCCTCATGAGGTATCACACTGTGCTGAGACCCTGAGGTGATAGTAGTTACCCTTGAGTGGCTTCCACTACCATTGCTGAGCATTTGCCTGGTGTCCATCCCCAATTTCATGGTTTTCTGGAGTGAGCAAGGTGTCAGAAGAGAGGATCCTCCAGCTGTCAGTCCCTCCATAAACTACAAGTACTATGGATGACAATGGTAACTCATTTTTAGACCCTCCTATCCCCCAGATATAGAACAACTGAACAATTTATGCAGGTCTGGAGAGTTTCTATGCACTCTGTACTGTGGTAGGCACAGTGGGAGAAGGCAGCATGGGAGAAGGCAACACACATCAGATCTCGTCTATTCCAGCTTAGAGTAGGACCTCTGTTTTTTATTGCTTTCAGTCTTGGGGCCATCTTCCCATTTGGTTTAAATCTTGCTTTAATTTATGCCATCTGAAAAGCTGGTCCACTCATACTGTACCATGTAACAATTAAATCAAGGATTTAAAGACTAAGACTAGCGTTCTATTCTATGAAATGTGTTTCACAATGTTGGGTTCACCAGGCTGATTTCTGTAATTCAGAACTTCTGTGAAATATCTTAGGCTGAAATGGCTGACCACCCATGAGCACTCAGTAAAAGACTAGCATGCAAAGCAAGACACAGGTGTTTCTGGCAAATTTCTGTGAGAAGGATGAGCCTGTGAAGTCCTGTGTCACTACAAGTGGGATCTAACTCATTGCACACCCTTTGGTAAAGCCCATAGCACAACCTCAGCTGTGGTGTGCTCTTCCTGTAGACCTGACAACCACATTGCCTGCCACAGAGGATTCCTCCATCAGTGTTAAGGTTCTGATTTAGCAGAATAAGTGACTCCAGAATACAAGGATACTACTTCTTTTTTATTTTTCCTGATGTAAAAGAACACATTTTATAATCCTTCCAATGTCAGCTGCCATTTTTGACTTTGTCTTGATCCTTGATGTTGCACCTATAGGTAAATAGGCCATTGATACATCTATATATTCATTCTGTACCACATTTTTAAAACATGTAGAATGGACTATTGACATTTCTAGCTGTAACATACTTTTACCAGATGCGTTGCACCCATTCATAGATACTATGTTCTCACACTCCATTTTTAGTTAGCAGTTTAACTTGTTATTTGTCAGTGAACACCCTTAAGGAATACTTCTGTGAAATATAAAAAAGCTTGTAAGTATACTTAAAACTATCAATTAGCTTGATGAATGGCACAAAGAGTGAATCAACAGAGCTGTCCAGAACAGCGGGCTAATGAGGACAAAAGTTTTCATCCTTTCCAGCAAGAGACTCCTTGATTTCTATTATCATTAACATCTGCACTCGTCAATTCAGACCATATGCCTTTAAAGAAATATAAACCAACTCCATATTCCTGGACATTCATTTCTAAACATGAACTGTAAGTCTACACCCTCTGTGGCAGAGATACAATATCACCCTGTTTACTAATGACCTAAGAGTCTGGAATTTGAAGAAAGAGAGAGTGTAGACAATATCCGTCTTCCTTTACTCATCCCAAGAGAAGACAGTCACGTCCTATTTGCACAGCTATTGCTGATGTGAGACCTAATGCCTTTTAGATTCTACTTTATCTTTGAAATCCTTATGGAATCCCTAATAGAAATTATTTTGATATTACATTGCAAGGAAAATATAATTCTACCATTGAAAGGAACTAAAGAAAAGAAAATGACTGAGTGTCAAGGTCAGATGTAGCATTAGGTGTCAGGTAGAAAATGAAGAGCAAAACTCCCTCCTCTCTGCTGATCTTTGTCTGCAATGTATGTGAACTTCTGAGGCTGACTGTAGCAGCTGTGGCTTATTTCATTGTTGGCTGTTCTGTGAAATATTGATTATTACAAACATCTGTGTCAGTAAAATCCAAGAAGTTATTAGCCAATGAAGATATGTGTTTTATTCTGGAATCATTGCTGTATCTTTGTACATGTAGCTGAACACTTGATTTACTTTTTCTTGGCAGGCATTGAGAGAAGGGCTGTATGTAATATATATATTCCTCTTCCAGGAATTGAAAGAGAGGGAAAGTCTTAACAAGAAAATTAGAGATAGAAAATTTGGTACCTGCTTTAGAATAAATTTGTCCCTAAAATTACATAATTGGCCAGGGAAATAATTTGGGACAGATTGTTTATTTCATGATGAGTTAAAGAGTGTCCTTTATTCAGATATTCTAAGTTTTGTTTATGAAGGCCAAAACCTGTTGATGTAATTGTTTAAAAAAACTGAGTGAGAGGCTTAGGTGAAACTCAGCTCTTAGCTGAGCACCTGACACTTGCACCTGTACAGAATCAGCATGGCAGATTCACCCACCATAAGTACTATTCAAGTGCATGGGTCTGTGTGTATGATTTTTTTCTGCAACACTGCTACAAGCCTGGGTGTAATTAGTGGCATTATAAGATCTTCAATAATTCACATTTCTGTATCAGTGCATGTGAACCATCTAGAACTGGTGAAGTGCAACAGTCAAAACCACGTAAAAATTAAATGACCCCTCCAAAGTATAACCCAAAGGCTTTTAAGCTTCAGTATGAATGACAAGAATCATACATTTATTTGTATATGGATCTTTAGCTATAAATCACACATATGTATTTTTTTGCTTTTCAGACAGTCATGATTCTGTGAATTATTTTTCATGAGAAAACGTGGACAGAATGCCCTGTCTTTCCTGTCACGCTCCAGTTATCTATTTTGAAACAACCTTAATTAATATATCAGTGTAAAATATGATGTGCAATTTCTAGATCCTCAGATATTGACAAGTAGATGGATGTTTATGATACTTTAATTTGTTTTCGCTATTTCTCCATCAATTTTAGGAAAGAACACTTGCTTTTGTAACTGTCACAGGAGTATTTGCAAATTATTTCTGGCACTCTTCTTCTGGACTTATATGGAATGAGTAGAATGAAGTTGGTTAATTTACCATTGCTGTGAGCAACAGACTTTTTTTCCCAGACTTTCCCTGGTGCTCTCTCCAACCAAAATTCAGTTTCGTCAAAGAGAATAATGAAAAAATGATAGGTAAATAACTCGGCTGGCAAAAATTACTACTTCTTCACAGATCAGGTCTTGATATCTTTTCAGAAGATTTTTCTTGGCAAGCCTAAGCAGCTGACTTCAATACAGGAGTAACTGGATGAGATTCTATGGTTTGAATTAAAGAGGCAGACTAGATGATCTAATGTTTTCACTCTAACCTTTGCATCTCTGAGATGGGAATAAGTCATGTGAGTCAGGCTACTTCTACATAGGATATTTAACTGTAACACTGTGATTTCTTCACTGTGCTAGGCCTTCTTTGAGGAACTTTTCCGTTATTACACTGATCTTCAAAGCCAAAATTTTGCTGTACAAAATATCTGGTTTGCAGATATTCAGTTGAGTAGTATTGCTTAGAAGGTTACAGCTGAATTTGATAATAGCTTTTTTGTACCCTTTGTAAACTGCGTAGCATAATAATCCCTGAAAGCAGTTGAGAATTGTAGTGACCAAGGATATGAATGTATTTTTGGATTACAGCTGTGGTTTTCTACTTTGAAGCTGTCTGTCAAAGACTGTAGAGAACACGAAAATGTGATCAACGAGAACCATAAACAAAAATCCCAGCCCAACAACCACATGGAAAAATAGCCAACTGCAGTCTGGATTACCACAACTGTCAACAAGATTTCCATTCAGAAATCCTCTCTTTGGCCTGTCTTCTAATATTGTTGCTAATGGAAGGAATGTTCATAAAGAAGGCAAACTCCTTTATAAAGTTGCTTTTGATCACATACCAAGTAGAGTTTCAACCAGCTAAAATGAATAAACATCTGTAGGAATTTGCAAACAATTACAGCATATTTCTTCTGCCTCTCTCCGCCTATTTGAATACAAGTGCAGGTGGACATGCGTAACTTTTTCAGATTTTTTTGAATATTCAGTGACATCTTGCTGTTGTTAAATTTTTCAATACATGTTGCAAATTTTGTCCAGAGATTCAAAACCTTGCAGCCAAATTGTGTTGCTTCATTCTGACTTGTCAAGTGGGGTATCATATTTTCTCATAGCTTTTTTACATTAGAAATGGTTGTTATAGTTGCAGTACTTGCGGGAAAAGGTGACAAGACACATATATGGTTTATTATTGCTCTGTTTTGGGTATTTTTAGAGTTGATTAGAGAGAGCTTTCTCAACACATAGCTTTAAAGATACTACTTAAAGAAAAGCTCCAGAGTTTCATTCAGTATACCAAATAACACTTATAAGTCAGTTGCTGAATTGCTGGCTGTGGTCTTCAAAAGTGCAGTTTATGGCAGTGGAAAAATAGAGAGAGATTCAGATTCACAATTTCAGTGATTCTTCCTGATTTGCTGAAGAACAAGAAACAAAACTAGGAAGAAAGAAAGAACTGTGCATAAAATGTATAAAAAACTGTTGCAAAATTGAGAGTGTTATTGATTATCTGGTTCAAAGCACAGGTGCTTTTGTAATGGAAAGTCATGACAGCTGGAACATACTTCTTTTATTTAGTGGATGAAATGAATCACTGATTCTCTCATTACACTGGTCTGTCTAACAAAAATTCAAAGATATGAAGTGGTGCTGTTATGGTTAGTAGGTTGAGCATGGCCTGCTAGATCTGTGTTGTCTATCTTTTATAGTTGTTTGTACACAGAGACCTGCTGTGAAATCAGTCATCTCCATTTATGTGCAACATAACACTTCTGTTTTTACATAAAAGCTGCAGTTTGAAAAATAACAATATGAGGATAACAAGGGTCATATCCTGCAATGGAAATGTGAGGCTGTCTAGCATTTTTCACTAGCTGACCCAGCTTTAAACTAGTGGCTAGTTTAGTGATTTAATCCTACAGTGGATTACATCAGTTCTGGAAATACAGCTTGAAAAATGGACCAGACTCTGCAATGGATCTCTCTGGGAGGAGCACACACTTGCATACTAATAATCCTGATCAGGGGTACGAATCTGATAAACTTGCTTTACAGTAGCTCCAGGAATGATTTTAAATGACTCATCCTAACACTGACACTAGAAACAGCCTTGTCAGCACTGATTCTAAATAACAATCTCCCCTAATGCTCAGTGCCTAGCCTGCTCATGGAAACATCAGTTATTTGGAGTCTGCTGCAATTCTCAGTACACTAAAATTGTGATTAAAGTCTTCCTTCTCTTGAAGGATCTTTTTGCCAGGAGCAAATACCTATGGCAGGCAGATAACAGGAAAAGTACCTCCCAAGAGCAAAATGAAGTTTTATTTAATGTGCTCTAGGATAAACACTGCATTAAAATGTTAGTATGAGCAGATTTCTCTAAACAATTGTAAAGACATAGACAGAGATATGTAGCGGTTGTTTTTGCTACATCACCCCAAAAGCAAAAAAACCCCAAAACACTAAGGAATACCTCCTTCTATTTCCCTGTCACCCACAAATTGCTGGGCAGTTCACACATTTTTAATGCTAGCTTATCTCTGGACATTTTTTAATACAGAAATGTGTTTTTTTCTCAGGAGTTGTGAGTTTTGCTGAACTAATGCCAGAATGAACATTGATACCAGGTGCCTACTCTGGCAGAATCCAGTATCACACCTACAGATGAAGTGTAAAATTACATGTGTCATGCCCAAGCACCACAAATTATTCTGCCCTTCATCTCAAATAACATGATAACTCCTACTTTGAGTCTTCAGACAATGTAGCCTTGGCAAAAGAAAAGTTTTTCATAGCCAAGCATATCAAACCTAATGTATTTTACTGCACCAGAGGGACTGACTTTTAAAGAAAATGTATTGCCAAACTGAATCTACGTTTGGTGTATAAAATAACATGTACTGTCCTGTGAAATTACAGTGATAAACAGTGTTTGACTACTTTGGAAGGAACCACAATGCTCTCATGCTGGCTGCTGGAGGCTCAGGTATGAAGGTGATGCAGATGAGGGCTCATGATGACAGAAACAGAAGGTTAGGAATGACAGACTCATCTCCTGTGAGATTTCTGACTCTTGCTAAAGTATCTGAGCTGTTCATACTTCATGCTTATTGCCTGAGGCTCTTGAAGATTTGTGAGGAGCAGTGGTCATGGCTGGTAGCACCACACAGGCACTGAGGATGGGGGTGATGACTCTTGAGACCCTACAGGTCACCACTGTTGCTCCAAAACCATGGGCACCATGTGGGCCAGCAGGAGCTCTCTGGACATGTTCCCAGTTCACACGCAACTGGTAAAAAGAGAAACTGGGGACTTGGATTATACCTTAGTTTCTTTGATTTCCAGCACTTCTTGAAATTTTGGATCCTCCAAATGCATGGCTGATCTCCTAAGTGACATCAAACACACAGGGTGACTTAGCAAATAAAATTTTGCTGAAAGTGACATCTAATCAGGCAGATTGTCATTTTTTAATGGAGGATTGGGTCAAATGTACCAAACCACCTCTGCTACTGGAAATGAAGTGATTGCTCCTGAAGGACTACTCTCTTAAATAGTCTTAAAAAACATGGCTGCAATATTTCGTTATAGACATTTCAATAAGGAGGTTCTTAAGTTGTGCAGAGCAATGTCCTTTTTCAAATAGAAATGCAGGAGTATGAACTGAGGAATGGATTCTACCTCAAAGAGCTGTGGGCAGTCAGCAGAGATCAGATGAAAATTTACATATTCTTCAGATCAAAAGAGTAATTTCCTGATTTTTTTTTTTTGTAATCCATTTCAGGCAATGGCAATAAGGTTATTCAGGATTTTCTAATTGTTTAGTGGAATAATGGGCTTGTATCTGTATTTTCTGAAAATTTGTAGACTAGATAGTTACTATGCCACCTTCTATCTTAACCACAGCTTCATTTTGGATTTCTGAGCTTTGTGTATTTTACTGGGAAAAAAAAAAAAGGGTAGGGAAAATGTTGTCAGTTCTAAAATAAGTGACTGTTTAGCATATCATTGCTAATGTGGAAATGGCCTGGTTAAGGACATAAATCTTTAAGGACAAAGATAATAATCTTTATAGCTTGCAAATTTCTTATTAGTGTGTGGATAGTGTTACTATAAATTCAAGCTGCATATTATGAGCCACACATTTTAAGCTGCTTGAATTCATTCTCTGAATATTTAGCAAAATGATGAAGGGAAGTGAATGGCACCTGCCCAGCTGGACACAGTTCCAGCTTAAGCAAGATGATAAACTTTTAATATGAAGATGGAACTTGTGGATGCTGGCCAGGACAAAATATTTCACCAGTGTCCGGTTCAAACTCTGTTCTGGAAAGAAACCATTCAAACAAGGCTCCTCTCCCTTTTAGAGGCTTCTGGGGGAAAAGAAAAAAAAAAAGAAAAAAAAAAAGAAAAGAGAAAAACCCAAGTGTGTGGTCTTTTGAAACTTCAGATTAATTTGTGAAAGAGACAGAGACAGCATAGGCAGCTTTTAGAAAAAGAAACAGAAAAAAAGGCTGCAAGTTGACAAGAAGCATTTGCTGTCCATAAGCTCTTAAATAGCACCCATGCCCACGCAAATAGAATTATTTTTTTTCTAACGGCATGTCTAAACCAATGATCCTTAGACCCCTGTGCAGATTATTGAAGTGGCAGTTGATCTCCCAGATATTTTTAATCAAAAAAAACATCACACACAGGAATAAGAAAATAAATTCTGTTGGGATATGTAGATCTTGCTGTTTACATTTCGGAATCCTCTTAGATTCTTACGTAGTGCTTACCTTTGAAAGAACTGTTCAACTTACCCTCTGTTTTGTCACTTAATTCATATAATGGCTTAACCATGCTATGATTCTATGATTCTATTCAGAAGTCAAATCGACAATGCTCTGACCAATCTCATCTGATGCTGTCGCTGACCCTGTTTTTCGGAGGTGGCACTATTTGTCCTCCAGAGATCCCTTCCAACTCAAACTATTCTGTTAATCTGTAGTTCAGCTCATTACTGAAAATATGCTCTTTCAGGCGGGATAACATGACAGAAACATGTATTAGAGTCTTTGCATCTTAATATTCTAAGAACCAGTCATATTTCGGTGTAGACTCAGATCCAGATTCATGCCAGACTTGGGCATCTCAACTTGGTTATACAATTACCCTCTCACCTTTCCCAGCCCATCAAACCAAAGGCCTTACATAAAGATTTCTGCATCCAAAAAATACCTTTCTGTTGATGCTATGAACAACCTGCAGTATTTGCACTTCTAATTCATGCACTGTAGTTTGCTGCCTATAGCTAAGTGAGATGAATTCAGGCTCCAGCATGTATTTCCAGTTTGTCTCTAATAGCAGATATTTATCTTCTTTTGATAATAAGTGACTGTGTTATATATTGAGCCCCTCAGACATATGAGCCCAATAGAAGAATAAAGCAGAAGTCTAAGGAGCATTTAGTTCAAAGGAAGCCAGACAATTTCCAAAACATTGGTGGAAGTGGGATACAGTGTTTTAATTCCAAGAATTACTGGTAATTTGAAAAATTGGCCCCACAGAGATCAGTGGTAAGACTCAGAGATAGCTTTGAGCCACATAAAAGGAGCTGCTTTTCAGACTGGTTACTTTGGAAAGAAAATTCAGAATACTCAACAGTTTACCTTTGAGATACTACTAAAATTAACTGCCTCCTTTGACAGTTTTGCTTTTCAAAGGCCTTTAAGTTACTGTGGTTTATAGACTTGTGTACTATATTTCAGCAGCTGGAGCTGCAGTATATACCAGTGGAGGAAGAATGAACAAGAGAAAGAGATTTTACAGATGACTTGTTTTTATGTGAAGGCAAATACGACATTTTCCTTTTAAAGCAATTGTTATTTTATCCCATAGATGCTGTTGTTTACAGTGCCTCAATTAGTTTATATTAGAGACAAAAGCTTAGCAAGATCAACTTGCTTCAGTACAACCAAACAAAACACTTTATAACAGTTTACCAGTGAAGCTCTTGAGTAGTGATCGCCATGCAAACTCTTTGCTCAGGCAATGGGAAACAGAAAACTACTGCATTTTGGAATGGACTTTGATTACTGGAGTTGAGCTAGATTATTTTTGGTCTAAAAAGACCTTAGCAAGATGCAGAGCTGCAGTCACCCTGGTTGAATTCAGTACTGTGCAAAAGTGACTAGCACCCTTTCATACCCAGAGGTCCACTGAGAAAAATATACTTTGCTAGTTCTCTGCACAGAAGTGAACTGCACATAGTGTGCTCTAGACAGAAGTAGGAAGCAGTCCTTGATGCAACATTTTGGGGAAATTTTCCAAGTATGCAAGACAGCCATGAGAAAAGTCAAAAATCCATTTCATTTATGTAAATGCTTTTATTTCATGCAAGTTCTGGCAAAAGCCCAAGCATTCTGCATGATAATTCATATTCACTTGCAAAATCTTCATGTCATTAGCAAGACTGGTGCATAAATAATTCTAGAGAAAAGTTCTTGGAAACGATCATCTATAGTAGTAATGTTTTAGGACTTGTGGGGACACATTCAATTAAAGCTTCATATAGTTTCCATACCAAAGAAATCCACACAAAGCTGAATAAATAATAGTGGAGAAAATGTTTCTAGCTTACACTAACTTATAGTATGGCTCCTTTACACTGCTTTAGAGATGTAAAAGGACCTTAAAAAGGTTTAAATGAACTGTTAATGCAGAACATAAAGGACATTAGTATAAACGAGAATCAGCTCCATGAACATTAGAGAGTTAAACTACTTTCTGGATTACTTGGCTTCAGATATTCAGAGCAAGATTATGAATCCAATTCTGACAGAAAATTATTAAGCCTTCTCCTCTGCTTTACTTTTTATTTAGTCTTTTCTTTTCAACCATAAATCGTGATCTCTTTTCTTTTCTGTGGCTCAGCTCCAGATGAATAGAAGGGAGAATGATGCTATTCCAGGCAATTCAATAGTCTAATCACTGGATACCACCACTGCCCATCCCCCCACCCCCCCCACCCCTCCAGAGCACTGTGATGTAGATTCAAGCTGTGGATTTCAAATCACTTGCTGTCTAAAAGAACACAAGAACTTATTGACAAAAAACCATGTAACTCCATTACCCCCTTTTTTGGTACTAAATTAGGTGCTATCTGAATGAACCAAGAGCAGGCTAATAAATCAGGCTTCTCTGAAGGCTTATGTGCGATTTCCTTGCTTACCTCTGAAATACCAGGAGTTTAAACGTCTTGCTTCCACCTGTCTTATCAGGACAAGGACTTCTGAATATGTATGAGAATTTAGGTCCTCTGAGGCATTCAATAATATACAAGAAGTTAGTCCTATGGATGGAGGAGTACCCATGGCAGGACTGAAGTGAGAAATCAAGGTGATACCAAGAGCAGGGATATGGAGTTGGGAAAGGCTTCAGCAGTTAGTGAAAACTAATTTGGGAAATGCCAGTGCACTTAGGCTTGGTTTAAGTATTGACACGAAGGTTGGAACTGCCGCAGTAATCCTGCAAATCTCTCCTCCAAGTTTGTGTATTGTTTTATGTATGAATTGGCTCTTTTCTGGAAACAGGATTCTCCCTCATCCCTAAAGTTTAGTTTAGACTCTGGACCCAAGACTCTGGACAGAACACATGTCTCCAGGTTTAAGAAGAAACACCAAATCCTTCAGTTCATCTAGGAATATATTATTCAGTTACAAAGCAATTAATAGTATCTCTGAGGCTTAGGACTTGATATCTGGGCTCAGTGAGGTTGCCCATTTCTACCCGTCAGAGAAAACTTCAGGAGGAAGTTTCTGAGTCCTGAGGGAGAAAAAAGAATATTTTTTGATCAATATGATCAATAGACAGCAAATGATCAATAGACAGCAGCCTGAAAAGTTTCTGCGGAAAGAAAGTCTTTTACCATATGGAAAGCACAGAGACCGGTTTTGGGGGTTTATAGAAAGGTTTAAAGGATCACAGGTGTTTGGGGACACAAATAGTAAATATATGAAGGGTTCATGGATAAAGCAAAGTAAATAGATACAATGGCATAAATAAATAATGACATTTGATACATGGCCTTTGAATACATAACTCTGGGCATTTATCCTTTCTGTGCCTGTGGTGTTGCTAATGGGTATGGAGGGACTGACACGCTGATTCAGTAGTCAGATATACAGATATATTTAAATGCTCACTGGCATCAGTTATGGGATGTTTATGTTCCATTCTAACCACACTGAGGTGAAATCCCTTGTGGTTATCTTTGACTCGGTATCTAGCAACATTCATACAGAGAGTAAGGAGGTGCTAGAGGAGGCCCTTCCAACAAATTGGCCAGGAAAGGTGTCCTCTGCTAGAGAGCATCAGCCTGGATCTTACCAGGAAATGCTGGAATTTCATCTGGACTTCTGTTGAAACCCTCAGGGAGGCTAGGAGGCGAAAGAGAAACTCTCCTCAGAAACATCAAAGACAGTATTCTAGACTTAATTTATTATCTTGGGTTGAATGATTCAGGGTTTATTTGGTTTTGGTGGTTTTATCTGTTTGTTTGTATGATGGTTGTTTTTCTACAACAAGAAAAAGTTTTTTATACGCTATTTTGAGTGAATTTAAAGCTTGGTTGTTTTTTTCCCCTCTTTAATAGCCAAATCAATATTCTCCCCCAACTAGATATTTAGCCAGGCCACTCCTATAATCATGATTTATTCATATGAGACATTCAAAAATAGTTCAAAAATGGAGAACAGAATATTAAGGAGAAAGTCATCCTTAGTGTAGTTGCTGAAACTGAAGTAGTTAATTCACATCTGAAGTCCATGATGACCTAGGAAGCTTGTTGGACTTTATGCGACAAACTGGAAGTGGTCAGTGCTGAAAAACGCTCAGAGCAGAGGTCCCTTAGGGCCGCAGCTGCAAAAATCTTCCAGGAAGAAGAAAGAACTGAAATATTTCATTTATAAAAAAGAATACAGGGAAAAAGAAAAGAAAAAAAAACCTCAAACAACAATAAATGATTCTGTTATAAAACAACTAACATAATACTGACCCTGCCCATCATCCTTATACAACATACAGCGATAATAAAAGACAGCATTGTTGTGGTTTTCGCTCCACTTTTCAGTCCCAGAGGGTCACTGTGAGTGATTAAAATTATAATGATGTGTTTGATTCCAGGAAAGTCTTGGTACTGAATTAAAAATGCAGAAAATGCTAATTGGAGTTGATATACCTCCTGCTGGATTAATTTTGAATCAAGTACTGTAATATATTGACATCGTGTTAGTGATCAAGATGTTCTTTAAACTTAAAGTGTTTCCCAGGGAATAATTACAACTTGGAGGAAGAAAGAGAAGATTGAAGGTGTCAATAATTAAAAGCACTGGATAATATTATAGTTTATGTGACTTACAGAATAAGCAGAAGTGCTTGCCTGAGTAATTGATGAACCTTTGAAAATAAATTAAAAGATCCCATACGCATGGCTGGAATTAAAAAAAAATCTGTTCTAGGAAATTGTTGAGATTGGGAGTGCCTCTTGCCTCATGTTGCAGAAAGATGGGCACTTTTTAATATTTCCATGACAGAAAGGAGGAGAAGGATCTATGTAACATAGGCAAGAGCAGTACAAGAACATAACCAGCCCTGATCAGCATAGGTTCTCACCGTGTTCCCAGTCCTATTCTGCTTTCACTGATCTCGCTGATGCTTTGTCAGGAGGAATATTCTTTGGACTTGAAGAGGAATTTTGTTAGTCCTGAGAGAGTGTAATCATACCTGTGTCTGGTTTTACCTGCAGAAATAAAGAGTAGCCTCAGTGTTAAGTTTCCATTCAGATTAATCTGCTGATAACCAGCAGCAGAATTTCAGCAGTGGACACACCAGCTTTCTCCAACCCTTTGCTTTTGGTATAGGAACCCTTTACTACTGGGAACATAGCGTCTCTCGCTTTTGCCAGTGGATTTTTCAATGGCACACTTGATGGAATTTTCACCACCTTCTCTGTTAGTAATTCCACAATACACTCATGACAAGTTGGCAATATATTTAATTGCAGTATGTGAGAGATACCTGCATTTGATGACAAACTCATTTTCATATACCGTAACTTTTTGGTTGGCCAATAGATGTAGCAACTTTTGGCCACTATGGATCTGGGATATGTCCAAATGGGTCAGAAAAGAAAGGGCCCATATCCATATCCTACAACTAATTCTCAAAGTACTTCAGCCTCATTATTACTGAAATAAAAACCAGTGACTGAAATGGTAACGAATTATGATCATGTTAATACCTATTAAAGTTAGACTACATGTCAGTTTCAGAAAGATGCTTACCTGCAACTAGGTAATCAGGTAATATCTAAGAAGATAATAAATGGATTAGAGTGGATTAGAAGATAAAAAATGCCTGATGAAAAGCCGCACAACTTATGTGAAGCATTGGATATTAGCTTGTTTTCCTAATTTGTGCTAGAATAATCCACTTCACAGATACGCAACCCAACTAATAATTAGCAAACTTGAACAAAATGTCCCCTTTTGTAAAATCAAAATTATTCAACACAAATATTAATTGCAAATTTAGCCTTTTTTCTGTTCATGAATATATTTTTTATGCATAAATAGTCACTGAATAGTTTATTTATTCTGTGGGTTGCGTGTAAGATAGTTATTATATCTGTGTAGTCTTTACTTGTGCATCACAATTAGTCAATAATTCACACAGGTATCATCTCTTCTCCTCTGAAATGAGACTATGACTTTAAAAACAATGTGGAAAAAAGTATAGGGATAGTTGCAGTGTTGGCACCATTGACAGGAACAAATCACATGCACTAAAATTTGAGGGAAGTATGAAGATTCGTGATTATCATGACAAATACTCACAGCTGTGTGAGGATTTATAAACATGACATTTTATGAAAGCACAAATAGCAGGAAACTCTACTTATTTCTTTTATTCACAAAAGTATTCTTGAATCACAGCATTGTTGCAAATGCCCATTTTCACAATCATACAATTTCCTGTTTGAATCTCTGAGCAAATGAACGGCATTAATTGTAACTGTTTGTCAGGTTCCAAAAATTGTTAGACAAGATAATATCCGAGCTTTATGTTCCTTTGAATAGATACTGCAGTCTGCACCCCCTCTCCTTTCCCTGTTCTCCTTCCAGAGCATGTCTTTTTCTGAGGAAAATGAGACAAGCTGCTTGTTCCATTTTTATTGCTGAAAGCCATTCCCTCACCAACAACTCTGCACCTTTTAACACTCGTGATGTGATGTTGATGGAGCTGCCACTTAAAAACAAATTCTGTTTGGCCATCAGGGAGCTTCCTGCGGTGATGTAGGTGACAGAGCCTTTTGCAGGAGGCTGCTTTTGAATCTTCTGTTGGGGGGAAACCCTTGCTGTCTGGTATCTTAACAGCTCCTGGGTTCAAATGTGAAATCCCTGGGCTCATTCTGGATTCCTCATGTGTAGGAGGCACAGCCGCCAGAGTGCTTGAGAGGGAGCAAAATTGAGGGAAGGAGACTGTTGCTTGGCATAAAGTCTTGTTTACTCGGTCTCGTGGAACAAAAAAGCAAACAATGAACACTGTCCAAAACAAGCCCCACTGTGTAACAACCCACTGTTTGCACTCAGCGTTCAGAATATCTGTTAGCTATGAGTTCAGTGATTTGAAGCAAAAAATTCTACGAATGCCCTTGGACAGTGAATCTTTCTTTAATACACTCATTACTCTTACCAAGCTTCCTATAATATGGGACTTAACGCTGTTTATTTCATGATCTTTCTTTTCTAGCACAATGGCCTTCTGAACAGGTGGAGGGGATTTTATCCAGCACATCTTTGGTTCTTAGCCAGCACATTCTTGCTCTTCCAGACATGAAAATATTTACATATTAGTACTAGGAAATAACATCTTTCACTTTTCAAAAAAATTGTAAAATGGCACACTAACAGCTTATCATGTACTCATTTCCAGCAAAAATTAGTACAGGAAAACACACCTCCACCTTGCATTCACTGCCTCTAGCTAACAGGAATATTTTAATGTTAACTCTTTGTCACTGAGAGTTGATTTTTCCCAGCACAGCACCTAAGTGCAAAATGCATTAGTGCAAATATCTGAACTCCAAACCCATCTGGCACTAGGATATATGAAATATTGCCATATTTGTCTACAGCAGATTTTAACAGACTTTCTGGACAATATAATTTAAAAAAAACATTGTTGTGCAATGGAATTAATTAACACAAGTAACATGTACAACATAAATTTTTATTGTTCCTTATATGCCATAAAAATTTCCAAGACAGAAGCACCTGGTAAAACCATACTGTCTGACTGGGCATGGCATTAGGAAGGCCTAGATAGGAGCAGATGGAAAGTCTGAGGATGAAATAAGAACAGATGGGAAGTCTGAAGGTGATATTTGAACTTAGGTATTTCAAAGTTCACACTGCTGAACATAAAGTCCCAGTAAACATGCTCTGATAAAGAGTTAAATTGACGAACCACTGTGCCCTTCCTTCTTTTGGATTTCCAGTGTCACTTAGCTGTCAATAATGTTTGTGGCAGCAGTAAAAAAGCACTTTCCTTAACTCTACCTGCTTATTTCAAAACCTAGCTTTTGCCATTCACTCTGTACCTAGGATTTTATGAAGGCATTAGTCCTATAAACATGGAAAAGCATTTTCAGTTTCATACAGAGCTGATGGCTCTCCCCTGTAATTTCCCTCCTCTTCATTTAGACAATTGGGCAGCCACAGAAAGCCCTACTGGCAGGGGAGCAGCAACGTGCAGCCAATACCAACGTGTGGATGGACCCATGGTGTTACAGAAGATAGCACTGAGCCTCACTGATGGCTGGTGTCACGAACAAAAAGCCCAGCTCCTGCTAGCATAACTTCATGCAGTGTGCAGTTGGCTCATTTTAATGGGTTCAGCTTCTTGGAAAAACTCTCCTTCCTACTGTTTCTCCAGCAGAACAGGTCTGTTGCACTTCTAACAGAGAGATGTCATCCAAAAATGTAGGAACAAATATGATTGCTACCTATATGTTAGAGGCAAAACCACAGGGTGGAAAAATATTCTCTGGACCTGTTTCTTGATGCTTGCTGGTGCTTTTTACTGCCTTTTTGGGGATTTAGAAAGATTTTGCTTTAGAGTGATTTTGCTTCAGTTGAGGGGGTTTTATGAAGACTGAATTTGTGCACAGGACCTTGCATGAATGTGGTGAAGTGACAAATAAGGGCCTTATATTATTACTAAAACAGGATGCTTTGTATGAAACTGTTAACTTTAAAACCTGTTAAGCCCTAATACGTGACTGTCGACAGGAATTATTTTTTCCAGCTTCCACGGACATGTAGAGTTCCTAGTTTATGGCCCGTCACTGGTTCTACAATGCAAATACTGCATCTGGCTCTGGGTTTTTAGGTTCAAAGGCCAAGGCAGAGAAATACTCTTCAAGCTTAAATAAATGGCTCTTTTCTGATGCTGATAATATTATAACAATTTGCTCACTGGTTCTAAAATATTTCTGTTTTTTTAATAGCAGAATAAATCAGTTCCAGGATTTGATGGGGCATTTGAAAGTGCCCAGAATGGTGATGCATTTACAGTTCCACAAGTTCCCAGGTCACTTATCTCAATCACATGGCCAGCAGGATATTTGGGAAGGGCTGCTGTTGCCAAGCCGGGCAGGATACCTGTGTTGGGTTTATTGTGTGCTTCCAAAGCCTAGGAATGATGTTTTTCTCTAGCCCAACAAAGCTGTATGCCACCATTGTCAAATCAGGCACTCTGCAGCCATACCTTGTCACCTTCCTTGAGGAAGGATCAGCATATTCAGAAATTCTGGGAAGCTCTTGGGCAATGGTCTGAAAAATGACAGGCTCCCACATGTCCCTACTGTACTTGAGGAAGTGCATTTCCTGTGATTAATGACCTCTCTGCTATGCACAATGCCTTTTAAGATTTTTTTTCTTGCTGTAAGCCAAACCAAAGAATGTTTCCAGTTTCTCAGGCTCTATTTACCTTCTCTCTCATTAGCCGAGGCTCTCTCCCTTGTTTTCTGATGATTGTGCACATATTTAAACCCTTCTGACTATTTTCAGCTGCTACTGCTGTGTTCCAGAAATCTGCCACAGGGGAACGCATCACCTCGCCGCCAGCATGCAGCAGGCGCTTCCCTTGGACTTCTGCCTGTTGCGTTTGGAGTCCGATGGGGAACCAGGTAGAACTGTGACCCCAAGGGTTTTGTAGGGACTCACTGAGCCTGGCATGTGTCCCCTGCTTCCTACCACCATCCTTGTAGCTGCTTCAGAGTTTCAAAAGCTACAGGAGCCTGGTGGAGCCTGGCGGAGCCTGGCATGAGAGAGGAGGTAGCTTGCTGTGGACTAGTCTGGGCAAACAGGCAACAGGCTTGGTGGCCACTGTAGCTTTTTATTGTGCATTGCAGACCACCGGAGAACAACTTGCTGTAATTCGTTGCCTAATTCTCAGCTGCTTAGAGCTGTTCAGTCTTCAAGGCTGGGATCTTGCTTCTTTTCATTTTTTTTTTTTTTTTTTTAATTTTACTATAACTGTTCCCTGATGACAACGTAATATATTTTTAGCATAGTTCAAGTATAAGGCACTAAAATTATACTACCTCTCATAAGGGTTGCCTCATAAATACAGCATTCTGTTTTCATGGACACTGGCGTGGGTGTTTCAAAAGTATCATAAACAATTTATTTTGTAATGAAATAACCCAGTAAATCATTTTTGGTTTCATATCATGCTTGCAGCTCCAATGAGCTCCTTTTTGGTGTTGTTTGTAAGCCAGGGCTGTGGAAGGTCACCTCTCCCTTACTCTCTTGCTAAATACAAATGAAGAGCTGAAATCACTATCAGCTGAACCTTGGGAGGTCCAGGAGTGTTTGCGGTAGAGCAACTTCGCTTGCTAGAATGAAGCAATTGCATTTATGACTTACCTCTTTGTATCTTTTTCAGTGTTGTTGAGCCCCAGTAAAGAGATACAGCATCTCATTTCAGGTAGCACCTACCAACACATTGCCCTGCTCAGACTGGGGGAACACTAGCATCATGAGACCATGATTGTGGTGTGGTACCTGACCCAGTGCACCAGCAGTGGATACTACTGACAGGGTAAGGGGTGGTGTAGAGAGGTGCTGCTGCTGTAGACACCCAGGTGATGCTGCTGTAGACACCTCTCCTATTATTCTATGTCCCTTTGTGACACTTTCTCAGTGCTCCATGGTTGCAATTAGTTTTCTTACACAAGAAGCCCCCAGTTCAGACAGAAAGTTAAATACGTGCTGATGTGCTGCAGTTCTATAGTGGGTCACAGCGTGTTTTAAAGGTGAGTAAAATAAATATGTAAGAATGCAATTACATTGAAAAAAAAAGATTTCTACTTCTTTCTTTCCTTGGACTCTGGAAGGGGTTATGGCTGAAGATACCACTGCTTTGCAAAACGGTAAAACACTGTAAGTTTTGTGTAATTCCTGCTAATTTTTCTGTTTCAGCTTTCAATTTCTTTCATAAGTCCCTGTAGTTAACTATGGCTCATTTATTTGCATTGTGTAGCTATTTAAGGTCAAATTCTAATCCTAAACCAGCTCAGTTAAAAGATCTGCTGTCATATTTACTGAAGCCAGGATTTCATCCACAGCATATACGTTTCTTTGCTGCCAATTCTTGTCAGAAGTAGTTCAACCTTTGCCATTATCCAAATTTTCAGTTCTGTTTTTCTCTTTAAACCTCACAAGTGATGTGAAAAATGATTTGCAGAAATTACCTGCATTTTGGTCACTTGTGGGACAGTGAGTTTCCTGCCACAGTGCTCTGCCATTGTTCAAATTCTTTAATCTTATCTATGGAAGTGTTAGAATGAGATGGTGCTTTTTGCAATATTGCTGTTTGGTGAATCCAAGTGCAGATGAGCTGTGTGCAGTATCAGCTGAGTAGATATGCCTTGGTCTTTGCAGTGCTGGTGCTCAGTGGCTTTTGAAAGTGTAAGATGGGCAAGAAACAGGCACAGTTTCTAAATGGATTGCTGAAGGTCCTTTCCTTACCCTCCTTTGTCAGTGTTTATATCTCCTGTGCTTTACTGCAGCTAGTCACATCTTCACCTTTACCTGCCTTCAACACCAGCTTCTCAGTGTGCTGTTACAATGTGACATGGTTTTAAACAGTGCAAAATGAATACTGCATTTCCATGGAGAATGTGTGTTTCATATGAATGTTATGTCCGAGTACTATTATATAGTAATCAGGATTGTTATATTATATAGTAATCAGTTGTGGGGTTTTTTGTTTTGTTTTTTTTTTTTTTTTTACTAACATATTAAAAGTGTGATAATTAAGAGTAGTTTATTTGAAATACTTAAGAATTCATATAGTTGTAAGTGTGTGCAACAGGTCAAGTACTTGCTAATAAAATGGCTGGTCTTAACATAAATGCATAAAAATAGGATCTCTGCATTTAGGGGGAAAGAGCATTTAAAGGAATTGCAGTCAGACTTGTAATGAAGAGGAAAAGACGAGTGTATGAGTGCTGTGATGTTGACAGCAGGCAGCTGGTAGATTCTCTGGAAGGTGACCAGTAAGGTCTGACATTACTCTAAGTAGCATCATGAGAGTTGATCCAAGAACTATTCGGACAACTGTTGTGGCATGATTACACTTAAGTTGAACTCTTTTTCCTGTTTTGACTATTTTAAATGTTTCAGTGTTGCCATTACATTTTCTGCGAGGAAGATCTCTCACATGTGTTGGCTTGGCCCATTTTGACTATTTTTTTTTCACAGGCAGCTTGCTTTTCAGACCCTCCTTTCTGTTCTTTCCTGACAGAACCTGGATTTGAGAACTGGCAATACACATTGCTAATGTCCATTTAATGCTGCTATGTCTGGCTTGTCTTCACAGGTGCTGGGGTTGAGGCAGGTGTTGCAAGAAAAAAGAACAAAGCCAGGAAAGATTAGTGTCAAGTTTACTGAGCAGATGTGCCATCTCAGGAAGGGGAAAATCTTTTTTTTTCATCAAAAATTTTAATGGCAATCCCAAATACTAAATATGTTGGGGTTTTTTAAGTGTCAGTTGTTCAGCTGAACTTTATCAGTTGCTGGTGAAAAGAAAAGCAAAAGCATAGGAATTTCAAAAGCACCAAAAATATTCAAAGCAGCAGGGCATACAAGAGAAGATGAAGTTTCAAGAGTGGTTGTTCCAAATAAAAGAGGAACTGAGAAGAATTTAGACTAAGTTTGGTTTAGTATAGTTTGATATGTATTCTATGTATTGATATGTTCTATGTATTTACTAAGGAAACAGTGCTATCCTTCTGGAAAAAGTCATGCAAAGGAGGTGTTGATGGTAAATAATTTCCCGAATAAGTTCAATTCATTGAACTATGAAGTTCTGAAAGCACTTTATAGACCTGATAAAATCGCTGCTCATCAAAAATTAAAAAAAGAGGAAAATTTTACTGACACACGAACTGTGGCAAAGAATATGTATTCCAATGATGTTGACATTACAGAGCTTATATAAAGCATTAAGGATGCGCAAGAAATGAGATAAACATGCAAATTAACCATGTTCTTACATGGTAGATATGTGGCAAAACATGAATTGCATTAGAAGCTTTTTCTGAGACTACTACAGGTTAACTTAATGTTCTTTCTTCTTCCCAGTTCATTCAGATTCTCTTCAAAGAGTTGACTTGAAGAAAGGAAAGAACAGTAGTGCCACATGGGGTTTCTGGGAAGTAACAATGTGCCACTTCTGACTGTCCAAGGCACCCAGGGCAGCTCCTACTGTGAACTGGGGAAGGTGCCATAAGGGACTGAATCTTAAATAGAGATCCAAAAATCTGTGTTTGCAAAGTGGCTCACTTTGGAGGTTTGCATCTTGCCCTGCTCTGTCCAGGTTGTGTGGGACCCAACACACCCCAGCACTTGGACTCTGCACACGTTGGCCCCAGGCAGTGGCAAAGCAGCCCCTTGTGCCAGGCTTTAGGGTGAAGATGCTACTTTCTCTTATACAACGTATACCCTGAAGCAAAATCCTTATCTACGTTCTTGCTGACCGTTTTACACATTATGCTGCTTGTGATTTACAGGTTTTAAGATTAGAAGAAACCACTAGGAGTCTAGTCTGATCATCCGTGTATTTGAACCAGTAAGCCATTGCTTGAATCATACCTGTTCCTTGACCCTAAATATGGTTTTCCATTTAAAATGTAAAGCAGATGTGCTTGGGCAAATGCAAATTTCAGCCAGTCTAGAGCCTGATGTCTTACCGGAGAGGCTTAGAGACAGAGAGCAAAGACAGGAAAGCTAAAAGCTAATCTGTCCTCCACAATAACTTTCTGACTAACAGCAACTTGCAGCTAGGTCAGACCATATAGCCACATCTTTTAGTAGCAATTAGAACAGTTATTTTCTGGACTGTATTAAAATATATTTTCTTTCAATAGATCTCAGTTTATTGAACAAGTGGATTGCTTTAAATAAATGTCTGGTCCCCATCATGTTATGTTGTTCCACTAATCTCTAAGTGAGCACCAAATTTGTTATTATTACTCCTGATTAATATAATAATATTGAATAGGTTAAGGCATAGTAGCAATCATTAAAAAATCCCACTAGTAACACAACCTTTCACTGAGTTTTCCCTATCACTGCTCAAGAGCTGTCACTTAGTCATTTCTTAGATCCATTAAATAGGTGCTTCAGAAATGAAAGATGTTATATTTAATCAGAGTATTATATTTTATTGCTTTAAATGATTAAAAATATTCCCAATTAAGTCACACCTGTGAATAACCTTTGCCATTTGAATTTGTAATCTGAAAGATTATGACCTGTTTGGGTTTTTTGCTTGTTTTACAACAGCTACTTGATTGACATGGATTAATTCTGAAGTACATACTACCTTTCCCATTACTTTGTCTGGATATAGTGTTAAAGTAATCAACCTGTAGTTACCCAGATTTCTGTCTGTCTATATTTTTTCTTTTTCAAAATGAGTATCTTTCTGTCCTTAGAAACATCATTATCGAAACCCAAAGCAGGTTCATTAAAAACTAACACCACTGGCACAAACCCCATTGTAGCTAACTCTTCTGGGACTCTCAATAGAAAGTTATATAAGCACAGTTCCTTTAAAATATTTCTCTAAAGTAGATGCCGAGATGCCTTCCTTTCAGCTAAAGTAGTTCAGAGTTTCCTTTAGATTTTTGGAAGGAGCCATTCTGAAGCATCACATCTATTTTATTCTTTGGGGCTATGCTCTGTTTGGGTATATTGAATGCAATGAGGTCATAATCGTTGGTTCCTAGGCAACGACCAACTTCTACTCCAGTGGTTAATTCATCTTTATCCATCATACGAACTCCAAAGCAAAGTAACCTTCTGTGTCAGAAACTTATGATCTATAATTTTTAGAAAGCCTATGACATTTCATTAGTGTGAGACTTCAAGCACATTTTCCAAACGGAAGTCACTCTCTGTAACACCTATTTGTTCCTCATTCTTTATCTGTATTGCAGATATTAATATTTTTATGACAGGAAAATATTAATTTATTTACTTCGAAATATTTTCCCAACTCAAATAAGATTGAAATCTGATATACACATTTTCAAGTATTTTTACAGAGAAGAAAACCAAAAATTTTATGAGATATTTTGCATTTATATAGCACCTTCATCTTACCATCCTAAATGGCCTTTAAAAATGAATTAACATACTTTTGCTAGAAATTTATGACAGTCACTGCAGTTTCTTTCCTCACTAAAGTATTGAGTCTGATAGAAAGTTATTATCTTGATTTCTTGTAAGTAGGGAAATTGAAGGGCAAAGTAGTTACATTCAGCATTTGAAATGTGGGTATCATCTCATCCATATTTAGGCACCTCCCTGCCCTGATTTTCAGAGTTGCTGAGCATCAGCACGATCCCATTAGGGTAACTTATCAAGGTCATGAAAAACTCCTGTACCAGGAATAGTTCTGACTCCCTGACCTGTGTGTTAACAATGTGTAAAACCAAAACTAAGATATCAACCCCTTTGTAGATAAGGAAAGGCAAAAAAGCCCAGATTTTCTAAGAGAAAAAAAAAAAAAGAGATAGGCCATGTTCCCCATCTTCAGTTTCATCAAATCCACACCATTTAATCTCCACCAGCTGTAATGAGCTCACAGACATACTATACTTTTTTGTAGCTCCCCAAACTAGCACTAGTCAAAGCACAGAAAAGCTAAGCTTTCAACAAGCTCTTTGAGGCTGCTTGCTGCCTGTTGCCTTGTTTCCTTTCTCTGGTGAAGGACTGCTCACTCTCTTCCCAGAACAGCCAGGGCAGCTGTAGGAGAGGGTGGTCTGAGACAGACTTTAATGAAGCAGTGTGAAAATGGAAAACAAATGCAGATTTCTTTAGAGGAGAACAGAGAGGAATGGCAGGAGGCAAACCAGAACACTGGCAAATTAATTGTTCAATCTAGAAGAAAAGTCCTAGGGCTCAGCTCCATGAAGCCTGTTATCTGACTGCTGTATGCCATAGAGGTTTTCCTTTGTGGGACTGGAGAGTGATGGGAATAGAGGCATTACACTGTGAGCCACCAGGTGGGCGGGGAATTCAGATGCTGCCAGAGCAGGAGTGCTGAAATGAAAAAGTTATGTTTAGAATGAGTTCACTGGAACATGACCCCGTCTGCACAGGATTTCTTCCTTTCTTTCCTTTCCTTTTCATTTTTGGTAAGTGGCAGGCTAGTTCTGGGTCAGATTCCTGATACGAGACAAAAAAGAAGCAGAGTGAAATAAAAATTTTGGAAGAGCAATCATCTGGGATACAGGACTTGAGATATGGCACCACTGCCTGTCATTCTCCTTCAGCAGAGAGCAGGGATTGAGAAAGAAAAGAGAGATGGGAGCAAGAGACAAACATTATCTTTACAGGTATTGAGTAGTCTGGCTTACTATGCCCTGTCTGGGGTAAACTCTTAACTGCTTACTGCAGTTAACTTACTCTTAACTGCTTTCACCATCACTTTTAATTAAGTTCCCTTAAGGCTCATCACAAGCATGGGAGCTTGACTTTTTTGTTCTTTTTTAAAGTGAACTGACACACTAGCCATATTTTCCGAAGCACACAACTCCCTTTTGGATCAGATTTTCCACCAGATGAAAGTGTGGAGGGAAAAAGAGGGTGAATGTGACTTTTTTTTTTTTTTTTAATGCTGAACAACTTTAAATTATGCTCATTCCCGCTTTGACTGTAAAGGAGCTGAGATTGCACCTTTCTTTTAAAGCCTGCTAGGTGAGAATTTTCCCCTGTGCTCCCACAGCTCCACTTACAGGGTTGTGCTTAGTCTCAGCTCGCCATGATGTCAGCCGAAAGCCAGCTTGCTTCTCTCCCAAACAGCAGATTGCTTGGAGGGGAACTGTTCTGGATTTTCTGCCTTGGCTGCTTGGTTGGAGGGGTAGCATGGGTACTGCAGGGAGGGCAAGGGCTGGTGTGCAACAGCCATGGCACCCTCTTCTCATCAGGAGAGCCCCATGCAGCCCTACGCACTGTATCTCACACCCCACTGGAGTCCCACACAGGGCATGTTGGTGCACTTACTCTAAAGGAGTGGATGTCCCAGGTTGCACTTCCAGGCCCAGGTAGGTGCAGAGGTGGTTTTGCTTTATAGAATAGCTCCTAGAGAGTCTAATTGTGAATGAGAAGAAAGTCCTGGACAGTAAACAGTTTCATGGAAGGCCTTTACCTTGGCGCAGTTATGACTTCCACAGTACATACACAGAAAAGGCAACGCATGTCTTGCTGAAATGCACCAAACCTCTATCACAACTGCAAAAGTAAGTTTGCCTCTGATGAGGTTTTCTCTCCTTCCAGTTTTCTCAGTTTTGGCTTTTATGGAGAAACCGAGATTGTCCACATGAGTATTGCTGGAGGTTACCTGTGAGCAGGCATAATTAGCTGCAGCAGCTGCATTCCTTTTAATGTTAAAAGGGATGGTAATCCTATGTGCTCTTTGTTGCCTGCTGCATCAAATCTGTTTTAAACACTCTTCTGTGTCAGGGAAAGGCATGACCTCAAGCAAGAGGAATCAAAGGCTACTCCAGTCACAGGACAATCACCCTGCACAGGTAGAATGGGTCAAAACATCATGTCTAGTTTTTTTACCTTTCCTGCTCCCTATCTGCTTGTAAAAGTGATGTTTCATGCAATTTAATAGGCTGAAAAAACCCCAAAATTCACAGAGAGGTGAAACAGATAATTGTCTATAAATGTAGGTCATGTGAAAATTTCCTAGATTTCCCACTGCTGAGTTTCACCAACTTATGGGACTAAAAGTCCTGGAAGAGTTTTCAAGGTTTTGTATATTCATTTGAATAAAGATTCCAATTTTTGGAGGTTCATTGAGCGTTAAGCCATTAGCATGATTGGAAGGAAAATATTACATGAAAAAAACAAAAACCCACCAAAGGAGAACACTGAACTGGGAAAAAGTTTTGCTTGCTTTCTCTGCAAACCAGTTAGAAAGATTGGTTATTGACATGAAAGCAGTTTATGATTAATCCAGCTGGTATAGATCTTCAGATCAAAACTTTTAATCAGCATTATACTATTCTTAAAAGATTCAAAAGGAAATACAGTAATTTAATGCTAAGTGAAGAAAGAAGATGAATGACACCAATCACCAAAAAAAAAAAAAAGCCGCAAAGCCTAATCTGATTTTGACATAGCTTTTACCTCATATCTGTGCTGAAAACTGGGAGTGGTTTAACTTGATTTTTTAGAAGGGATCAGAAATAGGTATTCTTCATTCCCTTAAGGAAAACTGGTGTTATCTAGTCTCTTGCTGTCTTGTTTCTTGTTTACTGCACAGTATACACTGCTAGTGAAATGAATTATTCACTCCAAATAGCCCTGTGTAAACACACAAGTTTTAATTTTTATTCCAGAAATTGCATCTCTGTACACACATTCTCACAGTATTTAATTGATCTTTCAAAGATTAAGAGGAAGAGTAGTATTGTTTATTGGAAGAAGGAAGCAATTTGGGGTTAACTGCTAAGAAGACATTGACAAGATCATATGGTTTCACTTTCTATGCTTCTCCACAGAGTGTAGAATCAGACAGGTAATGAAGTTTTGATTCCAGGTTCTCTGAGATTGCACAGAGTCCTAAGAACAAATTGTTCTTGATTACAAACATAGTATTAGAAATGGATAGAAAGCAAGATATATTTTCTGGGCTTCACTGTTTGTCAGTGTTCCATGCTGTGATAAGCCAAAAACCTTCCTGTAGTAAAAATAAGAAGCAAAGGGAAAAAGATTAATTTCTTCAACATATTCTAAAAAAAAAAAAATGACAAAAGAAGTGCAAGTGGCATGGCTGGGACCTACTAATTAGATCTGTCATCTGGGGCAAAATATATGAAGACAGATACTGAATTTTATGCTTCCATCAGCCTGAGTCCTCTGCTTTTCCCCAGGTCACTCTAACTCTGGTTCTGGATAGTAGGAAACTTTACTGGCAAAAGCTTTATCTGAGCTGACACAATTCCATGAAAAAACTTAAGTGTTAATCCATGAGCACTTTCTCATGAAGTAAATAAAATAAGATTCTGCACTTGTTGTGCTCAGTGTGATCCCTCACTAAATGTCAGCTCAGACAAGCAAATAATTTGACAACATTTTTGGACACATGAGTCCTAGAAAAAGTTGTGTCCTTAAGTAGAGCTCCATGACAGATACTGAAAAGAGACCATCAAACTCCTATACCATACCTTAGCAAGTATTCCTTGTAGAAAGAAAGTACACATCTTTTTCTGTTGCTGGTGAGCTCATCCCATGAGGCAGCAAGATTTATGATAGCCCTTGATCTTTTTATCTTGACTGGTAGTTTGCAGGTCCTTTAATTATGCCCAAGTAGCAGGATTTTTTTTGTGAGGTCTGTGAGCTGCAGGGCTGGCTAATGGAAGATATTAGCCTCATTTTTTGTGAACCTTTTTGAAAGCAATTTCAAAGTTAGGTAAAGAGCTGAGAAACACCAATTAAATATGCAGGTGTGACAATCACTAGTTCATACTCTGAACTTCTATTGTTTTTCCCTGGAAAGGAAGGATTTTCCTATATTCCAGGGCTCTTTTGCTCGGTCAGGGAGGACTGATAGTTTTCCTTTGCTTTTGCTGTCAGGATGAAGGAGTGATAAGTATTGCATAAAGATTATTTCAGTGAAGTTCCTGTACCAAAACCTTCTTATAGGAGACAGCCATTGCATGTATTATGAGCCTTTATGCTGTATATGGCAGAACACAGGAAAATGTTGAGTCATTCATCGTTTTAAAAAATTTTGCAATTATGCATTTCTGCCATGTTAAAGCATCTTGAATTTTACATGGCAGGAATCTCCATCATCCACTCTACCTTTCAATTCATTAAGGAAAGGTAACAAAAGCAGGGAGGACAACAGAAAAATGTTACAAAATAATGCGGAGGTGTTGTTTTAGAAACTCAGGTAAGCAATGAAGTTAAATCTAATTCAGAAAAACAGTTGACAGATAAATATCACCCAAAACCTAATAAGCAAATTGAAGAGAAATACTTAGAAAGAAATGATATTCAGCAAGGGAAATCAAGCCCATTGACATTAATTTTCAAAGCAGCTAGAAGATTTCTAGTTTTTGTCTGCATTTGATTATGATGTAGAATATTGCCTGAGTTGCTTCAATTAGAAACTTGAGATCCTATGCTGACATATGCAATAAAACACCATTTTAAAGTTTGTATTCTAAAACCAAATGCACTAGTTAAAGAAATTTAACAGTTTGTCAGACAGAAGGCCTGTGCTGGCCTGTAGACATTCCTGTTCCCCAGCTTTTAGACAGGGTCCCTCATTTGAGATGTGGTAATTGAGTGAGATACACTGTGTGGAAAAATAGGGTCAGTTGACGGTTACTCACATGAACCCACTTTACTTTGCCTCACAATGGGACAGCAGCACATGCACAGTGAGCTACTGTGTCTCAGACGACACAGACCTGAGCAGCCAGCTGGATTATGCCCCTTGTATCATGTCACAGTCTGGGAGACTAACAGTCACTGTGTGAGTTATCTCCAAAAACTCTGTGCAGTATCATTCTGGGCACATAATCTGCAAAGACATGTCTCCAGATCAGAGAGCCATGAGAAAAGAGCAAAATAATAAAGTCTTGGTTTATTTATAGATAGAGCAAATATCAACAGTATAAAAATAATGACTAGGGAAAGATATACATATGAATGTTTAAAAAGCACAAATGTTAATGAGAGATTAAACTGTTTTTCATGATGCAGACAAACACTGATAGGAGAGAGGTTAGAGCTGCATGCTAGAAAAGAGTTCTTATGTCTTGATTATCGCATAAACTGCATACAAACAGCTCCCAGTCAATGAGGTAGACCCAGCTGTGCTTGATATGATCCTACAGAAGGCCTACGGCAAATAGCTCAGGTTTTTGGATCTCTGACTCAGAACTTATCCATTTCATGGGGGGCTGTTATGAAACTCAATTAACACTTGCAAAGCTTTTGGATGGCAGTTACAGCGTAAGTGTGAGGTATTATATAATGGGATGAAATTAAGGACAGTGAAGTCTGATTATCAGGGAAAAAAAAAATCCTAACAATGTCATCTGTTAGACTGGGGAATAATGCCGTAGGGGAAGCAGTGTATGACTCATTGCTTGAGTCAATTAAAACTGAGCTGGAAGTGGCACCAGCAAATATAATGTAGGGCACAACCTTCCAGTAGGAAAGATATGGTACACATAACCTGATTTCTATGATCTTATGCTTGACTCTATAACCAACCAAGATTATATGAGCTCATATAAACTTTACATCATTTCTCATGTGTTTCTCATGTGTTTAAAGTCCTCTCAGAACATTGTTGTGGTCTGTGCTCAATTGATGAATACTTAATATACTAAAGTACTGGAGATCATTAGCATTCCTGAGGTTGTCTGGCATGCTTTGTTTATGCAGCGTGGAAATGGGAAATATTTCTTTCAGGCTTTATGAGATATTGGCAATGTCACCTCTTATAAGCATCAGCCTAACAATTATTTAACAAAATATGCTGATCATTGAAATTGCACTGTTAATATTCATTGGTGCCAGAATACTATTAGGACCTAGAGCCTGCACTACATGGAGGACACAAACTATGTGATGGGTGTTGTGCAGCTGCTTGATTCTCCTCCTCACTTCCCTAAATCGCAGAAGTTGAGGACCAACCTGACTTTGTTAGCTTACATATCCTTCATGACTGGGCATCAACACAAATTTTTATTCCCCCTGAAAGAGTTTATTGCTCTACCAATACCCTTGTTAAAATCTGGGGATGAATTGCTTGGTTTTAAAAGGCTTGCACAGATGAGGAAAATAGCATTCTGTTTTAATGGGCCACTCTAAAAGTTTATGCTCCAGTCATGTCCAGCCCACCCAGATGAAGTTTCTTGGTTAGAGGCTCACTTGACTTGTTGAGACTATGAAGGGCAACAGCCATTCCTGGAGAATGAGTTAGATTTTAGGCATCTCTGTGAGAAGATCTTACCCTCACTGAACAAAAAAAAGCCTTATTTTGGTGTCTATAGATGAATCTACAGGAAGCCATACACTGTTCCACTGAATGAACAAGATCATTGGGTGCTCTGTTATCAGATGTTGCTGAAACGACCTTTAAGGAAAGTCAGCTGAAAGACTTGGCTTCCATAGGAATTTGCTCCACCGGCACTCACCTCGTGTAAAAATGAGGTAACAAGAGCTACTGGCTCCCCAGAGTTGTAGAAAATTCAGACTGCGGGTGCTTCAGCTTTCAGGTCACAAGGTAAAATAGCAACAGGACTGGAGACACCAGGAATCAATATAGGTTTGCTCTTGGCCCAAAACACCTTTTAATGGACCTCTGTATAGAAAGTACTGGCTTCAGCACCCAAGCTTGATTGGTTTCTGACCTACATGTTAGTGCAAATGGCAACGTAGACAGTCTGGCCTCATACAAACATGTGTGGTGCCTTCTGCTTGTAGCAGCCAAAATAATAGCCAGTGCATTTTGTTTCAAACACTCGAAACATACCACTTGCAGATATACCTATGTGAACCTTGATATTTGGGATATTTGGGAGAAAAATCTCTGAAGACAGAACCTGGGAAATATGTACTATACTGAAAGAAGTAATTCAGTCACTAGGTTTGAACGATGCTAACATGCATTTACCAACTTCTGTTTAGCTCCAGAATATTGGAGTCCATGGTAGTATCACCCAGTGCACACAAAACCACCTCATGCCCAGTTATGTTTGACCAGTTATAACAATACATGTGGAGGAACCTCCTGGGCTGGTATATTGATGCCTGTTGATGTATCTACTACCTTGCTCCCAAGTAATTGCCCGTGCTTTAAAAACACAGCTTCTCCTGGCAGTAACCATCACCACACAGAATGGCCTGCTTCAGCTACAGACATTAATGCACTGGACTTGGTTTGTTGTCATGGCTGACTTTTCAAACTACCTCCTTAGGACATACTTGAAAAGTTGCACCATACAGAGGGGTGATCCTCACAATGATAAAGTCATTCCTAACCCCATGCCCCATATGGGTTCCTCTGAGTACGCTGCAGCCAAACCAAGGTCACTGACCAGGCAGCCTCTTGGATTCAGAAGCCTGAGGCCAGGATGTAGCAACCAGCCAGACATGACAATGCTGTTGTTGATGAATGCTTGCTGTGGTGATCTCATGGTGATGTGATGACATTAAGTTGAACAAACAAAGTAGTGGCTAATTGACTCATCAGTAAACATTTGGCTAAACAGAATTAAATGGAGAGAAAACTCAGTGAAATGATTTAATTTAATAGAAAGCTTTTGATGACAAGATTTTATTAATTATAAATTCATAGGGCCCAGAAGGTACAAAATGAGAGAATGGAAATCTTTCAAAAGGATGTTTCAAAAAATCCAAGTTTTAGGAGCATTTTTTGTTGTTTTGGTGTTTTGTGGTCTGTTGGGGTTTTTTTCTCCAAAAGGTAACCCAAGCAACTTTGAATAGGAATTTTTAATGTTTGTTCATTTATAAGCTGAAGTAAAAAATATACATTTTTTAATAAGCAGGACATCAGAAACACACACACCTTACACATTTCCCTTAGCACTCACTGCATTTATATACATTGCCATTTCTAAAGTATCCAAAATAAAAGCCAAGAATCATGTAAATTAACAGATTTATAACTGATAGTTTTCATTTCTAGTCAGCATTTCAGAGGAAAGGTGACATAATAGTGAGTTTCATTCAAGGCAGGTCCTGTTTTCACAATCACAATATTTCTGAAAGTACTTCGTGACAACACTAGTGATGTAATTCTTACAAAACATGCCTTGATGAACCACCTCCGTCCTGTAGTGAGCCTTAGAAAGATTATTTCTGTGATGATTCTTTTAGCCACAACTTCGTTAAAATAAATATTAAAGTTCAGAATGAAAATGTCCAATAACAAAGGACGTGTATCAGTCTAAAAGTGGTAAGTCTCCAATTTGACAGCATCAGCTGCTACTTCAATTTTCACGTTCCCAGCAGTACTCTACTAAGTTTTATGAGCAGCTGTGTGTCGTGGTTTAAGCCCAGCCACGCAGTCTCTCTCTCACTCCCCCCCACTTAGTCCCCCCTCAAGCTCCTGGAGGGATGGAGAGGAGAATCGAAAAGAATACAACTCCCACGGGTTGAGATAAGAACAGTTTAGTAAC
>JANHGB010005162.1:0-11737 GCA_026283785.1 Coracopsis vasa
GACAGACAATGAACACATCAGGGGTTGGTATGCATGTCAGTGTGATTCGTCCACTACAAACAATCTTGGTTTGCAGGCATCATGCTATTGTAAGTATATTGCTGCACTATTCCTATTGTAATACTACATCTGCAAGATGCCAGAACAGTTCTGTCAGCCAGCATAATAAGGCAAGAATCACACTTCCCATTCAGTTTTCCCCTCACAAGCTTTTATTCAGGTCCACTCCAAATGCTGAAAAAGATTAAAGACCCTTTGAAAAGAGTTCACACCTTCTGATACGGCCAAACCAGACGAGGGGGGAAGGAAAAGCTGGTGCGATAACAGAGATGGGCTAATGCATTGCAACAAAAACATTTCAGTCCAAGAAGCTGCTACTGCAATCGCTGGCTGCCAGCAGGGCAGCACGCCAAAATGCTTCTGAAATGTGACTGCGGTTGTAGACGAGCCTTGCAGAAAACGCCTTGCATGCCAGTGCAAACCTCTGCTATCCCAACGCAAAACAGAGGGAATGCAAGCCCTGCGCAGTTAGGTGGAAGACTAGCCCCCATCCTTGGCACATATGCCACCTAAGGAGGTGTGAGACAGAAGGGGACAGAAGCACGCTCCTTCTCCAGCTTATAAATAGTGAGAATTCCTGTGTATGCAGTGCTCCTCAAACTGTTGCTCTGAGAATGAGAATCTGGCCTGGTTACGTAAGCTTCTGCTGTGTCAGACCAGCTCTGCTCCTGATGAAGCAGGACATGACTGTGCCTCCGGCTGGAATGCCAGGGGTTTGTTTAATTACCGCCTCTGCCGACATCCCCACCACCCTCATGCGAGTCACGACGTCAGCTGGTGAAATCTGTTTCCAAGGCTGGAAAATTAGGCTGTTCCCCACCCCTTGTCCTGCCTATGTGGATGCTGCATCTCCCCAGGCAGAGCTGCCTTCCTGCATGGTGTATGTGTACAGTGCTAAGCATGGAGGCAGAAGGAAGGGCTGAAATAAAGTAAGTGGTTGGGTCTGTTCCCTCCATTGGTTTCATGTTTTTCCCTTGCAGGCTTTCCACGCTGCCTTAGCCTTGTAGACCTCTTCTGTAACCAGAGCCCGCATCCGCCAGCAGTGATGCTACATCTGAAGGGGAAGGGAATCACAAACTTTCCAAGGAAAACCTTTTCTAGCATATTTTCTGCTTGCCATGTGTTTACAGGGAAACATCCTCAGGGCAGGAGCCTTCTGTGTTGAAGGTTATATTCCGTCGGTACCTATCAGATAATAAAGCTGGTTTTAATTAAGACAGGCTGAGCAGGGAGTGGTGCCATATACCTGCAGTGGGTTCTGTGCACAGGTGAGTGGGAAGTGAGACTGGCAGTCTGGAGGCTTACTGAAGATCTCAGGGGTCAAACACGGGATTTAGCTAGCTGATACTGGATATTGACACTGTAAATGGCAGATCTGTGCTCATCTATAACCCAGCAGATAGAAATCGATTATTCTAGACCACAGTTCATCCCATCTGAAAGTCCTTTATACAGTCTTCAGCTGGTGCTGTAGTTGGTTAGCTGAAAGTGGTGAGATGAGTCTGACTCCAGTTCACCTGACCCCTCACAATTGCCCTTTGTCAGTATGGTGATGGTGAGGATATATTTCAGTTTGGTGACTTGTGAATGAAAACTCTACTTTGTTTAGAATTATATTCAATGACAGTACTGATTTTCCCAACATATAAACAATAATCATGTTCTTGCTAGCATAATTTATACTGATTCCCAGAACCATACAAAACCATGTATTTTTATTAATAAACACATATACTTTTGCTATGCAAAGACTTTAACATCTGAATGGCATAAAATTGTCCTTAAAAACAACTCCTTGCTCAAGTAAAGCTCTTCCACAAAAAGCATTTCTAATGGAGCTGTACCTTTGGCAAAGAACACCAGATACATATCCCTCCAGAACACATGGATGAAACATGCCCCAATATCTCACTGAAACTTTTGTGCTGTAAAGTCTGTCAGGTTAGGAAGTGAATTTACACATTTAAAAGCTACCCAGCTATTCTCTGGCACAAATCAATGTGATAGAGCTGCCCTGATGAAACAAAAGCTTCATGCAGTACTGCCATTATTGTATATTGACCCAGAGTGTCCGCAGGGTCTGTCCATTTAACTAGTGTACTACTTTCAAAATGGGTTTTGGTGTGTTCCATCACACTGCATTTCTGCTTTTGGAATCCTGATGGATTGTCTGAATTGTTTTTTATAAGGATACTGAAATCATTTTAGTTACTGAAACAAGTGGCAGGAAACATGGGCACCTCAGGACCAGCCACCCTAGCAGGACATTCACTTGCTATTCGGGTCACGGTTCTGGGGAAATAAAGCAACCTTGGCTTTGAAGGGCAAATGGAAAGGTCAATTCTTCTGCAGATGGTTTAGTTGGTAAATGCCCTTGCCCTGCAGCACTGCTTGTTAAAAAGGCATAGTACTTCTTCAGGAATAGGAGTGGCTGCTGACCTCGATATTTAACTAACAATTAAATATGAGCATTACAACACAAGGCAAAAACATCCATTTTTACAAACGATTTTGGGAAGAGGGTTGTACAGGCAACCATTCAGGACATTCAGGTTGCCCTTGGAAAACCCTCTTCAGCTGGGAAGAAGGTCTCATGCCACCCTGGGAGTTGCCCGCCAGAGCTGAAACTGCAGGAGGAAGCCACAGAGAAAAGATGGGAAGATTAAGAAAAGGGAGTGATGTGGGGAAGTTGAAAGGAGCTGGGAGAGACTTGGAGGAGGAAACAGCTGGAAAATCTGCTTTATTTATCCAGTGGACAAACAAGGCAGCTCCTCCATCAATAACAATTACCCACCTTGGGCACTCTGGCCCCAGATTGACAAAGGGTTTAGGTGTGGTAACAGCAACTCCTATACCTCCCTTCCTGGTGCCTGGCTCCAGCCATGAAATGCCCAAACCATTGGCATGCCATGAAATGCCAAATGCTACTCACCTACACCTCCAATATGAGTGGCCATAATTGCTGGGTAATTGTAAATAACACCTAAAATGACCAATAAGAAAAGCTCAGAGATGGGTCCCCTGCCTCCTTAAGGTGGATTCTGAATCCCACTGGTACATGGACATGAAATAAGATTGTTCTTTGCTTTACCTCTCTCATTGTCACGCCAAGGTTCAGTGCATCAAACAAGGGGACCAGGACACTCACCAAAGGCAAGGAAAACCTGGACATGCCAGCCTCAGTCTAAGAGAGATCAAGCCAACACCTTCTTCCAGAGCAACCACCTTGACTGGAGCAGGGGGGAATATTTCTGACCTTGTCTTGACATCAAATCAGTGGGCAGTGAAGAATATTAGGTTCATGAAACAGAAAAGACCGGGGACCATGACCACCTAGACCAGTAAAGGGGATATTCTCCTGGTTAAGTTGTGAAGAAGAGAGATCCTCAGGTAACCCTTCTCCACCACCATATGTGTATGTTCTCCAAAGAACAGCAGCCTGTAAAGCCTTGCTAGTCCAAGGAACATATTGGTAACCAGCAAAAATGTTCAGTATTCAGAGAAGAATATTACTGAAGCACATGGGAATGTAAAACATTCAATAATCAACAGTAGAATAGGATCCACTGCTAATGGGTGAGCGGTTTCCCCTCCAGATAAATCACCTTGCCAAGAGTAACCAGACACATGGGGATCTTGCCATGCTGCAGCACACAGTGGAATTGTTACTCCTAGCATGTGGAGAGAGAAAAAAGTCTGTTTAGCAAACCTACTTTCCCTTGCAAACTCTGTGTTGAGGTCCTGTAATTTATAGTCTCCAGTGCTTTTGAAAGCATAGTTTCTCAGTGCTTGGAGAGAAAGCATATGTGAGGTAGGAGACCTGGTTTCTACACCATGGGCTCAGAGTTTTTGCTTGGAAAATTTGCCTCAGTTTTCCTATCTGGAAAACTGAAGTACTACTAGATCTTTGAGGTCTGCCCATAAATAGTGCCTCTGAGACCTGTAACAACAAAAGTATGAAGAGATGCTCTAATAACAGAGATGGTAAACAGCATTATCATAGATTGCATGATACAATGCACTGTAATATTTAAAACATAAAGAACAAAAATCTGTTCCGTTGATATATTACATCTCAGATTAATAACCTGAGCAGCAAATGTATTCAGGTCTGCTGACAGACACCACAGAAGAGAAAGACGAGGCAAAGAGCCTGCAGGCTTTTATATAGCACATTTCACTTGATGATCTAGAAGGGTTTATTACTAAGACTCTCTCAGCCCTCCTGTGGGCTAAGAACACTACGCTGTGTCTTTTTAATTGCTGGATAACATGGACTGCATCAAGAAAAAGGAGTTGAAGGTCAAAGAGGCTGAATGTCAAAGCTACACAACTTATCCCTACTATCTCCCTTTCATAACTCTTGTCTGATGAAGCAGAAAGCAGATGGGGATTCACTATGAATCCGAAGGTTACACTGCAAGCCATGTCAAAGCAGTTATCATGAATAGTAACTACCTGTTGTGCAGCACAGCTTGTGACCAAGGTATACAGGATCTGTTCCCTGAGAGCATCAAGTGCTGATGTCCCAAGGGCTGCACGTCCAACAGCACCCTGCAGACATACAGGCACAAGGGGTGAGCCCAGGCAGATGTCTTCACATATGCACAACTAGAGCAAGGATGCTTTTCTATAGACAAAGCCAGGATCTTGGGTCCTGCCTCCCATTGATTTTGCTGCTTCCTAAAACATGAGCGGGACAAGCCCCAGACTGTGTCTACCTTTCAGAGGCAAACCTCTTTATGAAAAACACTCTAAGATCTTCAATTAAGTCACGGCCACATCATGCCATTAAACTCTACACACTCATGGAATAGCTGTCTTCTAGTCCTCAGAAAGATGCTCTCTTCTGAGCCATGAGAAGCATTCCTGAAATACCAGGAGTGCTCTTTGGAGCAATTGTTTTCAGTTTTTGGCCAGCAGACAGGTGGCATCCACAGCATACTTTTAATGAGTCCATTAAAGCTAAGAAAACCAACCTCTTTATCAGTAGGTTTCAAATTGCCATCAAAGCTGAACAGCTGCCCCCCAAGAACTTTCAGAGCTCACAAATCAAGAAAGCTTGAAAATCACTGCTTCAGAGTTTCACGTCATAATTCCCACTCAATACTCCCCTCTCCCAGGTAAGAAGATATGACAGGACCATGACCTAAGGCAGCATGGCTGCAGGCATAAAAAGGCTTCTCACTCAAGTTATTCATCAGATGAATAACCTGCATGAGTCGTACTTCGGAGTGAGTCTCTCAGGGCTCAAAGAGGCAGCTGCAGAGTTGGAAGTTCAGTTCTGTGTCTCCCCTTGGGAAACATTTTTCCATTAGGTTAAACAACAGTGGCTACTGAATCAAGAGCATGAACATCCTTGTTGTACCACCCTTTATCCAGTTTCAGAGCACTGTTATGCACAAAAAGAAGTGTAAAGATCTACAGTTGGAGAGGGACTTTCCATCAGGGACTGTAGTGATAGCACAAGGGGTAATGGGTTCAAACTTAAACAAGTGCCCTTGGTGAGGGAAAGGCCACAGTGGTACCCTGTGATTGCACCATCAAAGGCCAACATCAGACAACCCTTGGACCACCCTTTAGATACAAAAGCCAAGGATACCAGGCTTTGTTGACTCCGTTGCTTGTGGCATAATTTGCTGCTCTCCCTGCAGTGTTGCTGTGCCTTCATTGCACTTGGGACCTGGGCTGTCCTCATTAGGTGAGAACAGGTTGGTTCTCCTCTGTTCCCTCATCTTGCCTGCAGTACAGGCTCAGGAGACTCCTGCCCCGCTTTGCCACTGACCTGTTAAGCCACTTTCCCTCTCAGCACCTTTGTTTCCTCATCTTTGAAATTAGGATTATGACCTCTGTGAGACACTTTGATGTTCACAGATGAAGTGTGCTGTGGCACATATGAGCATTCTCTCTGTTTTAAATACTAGGTAATATATCATTGTGGGTGTTTTCCGTTTGTTTATTCACCTTTATTTTCACCTTTATTATTACAAATGGAAATCAATGAACCACCCTGGAATAACAAAAAGCTTTTTGGATCAGGGTTTTCTTTTGAGGGTAATAATGGGAGAGAAATCAATTTTGAAACAATGGATGGCAAAGTGCAATGTTTAGAAACTGTAGGGCAGAATGTATTTGTCCACCACACAATTCACTGCTGCAGTATTCCTGTTCTCTTGCATTTTCTAAGTTATGTGTAAAACCCACTTCCAAAATAAATTATTTAGCTCTGAACTGATGTAATGCACAACAGATACGTGTCAGAGTAAAGTGTCACTGATGGAGGATCCAGATGGGAAGACAAGTTCAGACTGCAACAAGTCCCGAGTGAGAATACAGAACCTGAAACCGACGTGCACACAGAGCAGTTTCCATCTCTTCTCAGGAATGGCCTCATTCCCTGCCTGGGCAGATGTGCCAGCTGAAGCTGAGGTGTTCCAAAGGCACTATTGGAGGATGAAATGCAGTTGTCAGTCTTACGTGGTATGTGCAGCTGTTTGGTACTCAGTCAGATGCTGACTCTGCTTTTAATGCACCAAACCAGCACACCACTTTGGACCAGTGATGTCCAGCAAATCTGCACTTCGTGCACAAATGATTGAGCGCAGAATTTGCTCTGCTAGGGCTGGCAATTAAAGTGTAAAGATGTGATTCCCATGCTCCTTGCTTCATTTGCCAAAAGCACTATGAAAAAAAAGAAATATTTATGCAGGTCTTTTAACTAGCAGATGAAGAATGTATTCTTATGGAGCTTCTCAAAATAGCAAACAGCCCCAACCCTGTCCTGCAGACCATGAGGAAGCCTCTTCTGGACTGAGAAGTGTCATGGTCTGTTTGGGTATCTCACATTTACAGGACAACATATTCTATACCTATACCCTATGAGATAATAAGGAAAAAAAACAAAATCAAGAGGAAACCAAGGACACAATCCCCTTGGTACAGACTGGTAAAACACATCAATACACTAATTCACTACTTAATTAATGAGGTTTAAAATCACGAGTTCTCTAATTCATTACTGGCAATCCATAACTCATACCTTGTAACTTGAGCATGCATGAGCAAAAAAGCTCCTGAGCTGACAGTGAGAGTGCTCTTCCTTGCTCCAGCGTCACAGTGTGTGTATTCCCTGTAGCACATTGGGATGCATGAAAGCCTCAGCGCCCTGGCTGCTGTTGGAGCTCACTTTTTTGGGTGAGGAGGAGATTAGCCACAGCCAATTTCTCGGCCACCCTGAAGGAACAAGAACACAATGTTCATCATGTGTTGTTCTCAGCTGTTCCCACACTTGCCCAAGGCAGGGAAGCCAATGGCCATGTTGCACAGCTTTCCAGGGGCTCTCAGCCAGTGGTCAGGGCTCCTGCTCAACAGGCAGGCTGCTGTCCATGCTTATGCTTTCAGCCCTTCCACCTTCTCCTGGTGGTCTTCTGCTTGGATGCCATCCAGTCCTTGTAGAGCCTGTTCATGAGGAGCATGAAGGGGATACTTTGAAGGAAGTCCTGCAAGGCCAAGGCTTCCATGTGAGCCTTTGTACCCTCCAGGCAGGCAGCCAGGGGCTCCTCCATGGAGCTGCAGGTCAGAAGTGGTCACCTTCAAGATGACATGCAGCAGCACAGCAGGTTGGCTTTCCAGGTCAACGGCTGCACCCCAGTCCAGGGCCTCCTTAGGCAGGGCAACCCTGTCCACAGCAGCTCCCCAAGCACTGTACTGCCAGCAGCTAGGCAGAATACCATTTCCACTGACAGCCCTTCCTGCTGCAGGACAGCCAGCAGCTCCTGCAGGAAAGGCATGGGGACAGTTGCCTGGCTGAGGAGCTGCCTTCCAACAGTGTGGGCTGGAGCACTGCCCCACACCTGGCTCCTTGCTGGGGGCGAAGAGCCCAATCCCCTGTCTTTGGAGCTCCCGGGAACAGGCACCCACCACCTCCCTCCAGACCATGGCTGGTCTCCCTTGGGCTCCCCAACCAGCATCAGTGAGCACAGCTCAGCCGCTGGCAGGAGGTGGCCTTTCTTGCCAAAACTCACCTGGTGGGCAGCAGTCCCCCTTTGTGGCTAGGTGGGACCATTGGAAGGCTTTGCTTGGCATCAGTCTACAAGAACCAGGCTGTGCTTGGAGAGTAGCCCTACAGAAGAAAAGGCCAGGCCAGCTGAGCTGTAGCCGCTCTCACCTTTGCCTGGCCCCCCAGCAGCCTCTTCAGGGTCCTGGCGCTGAATGTCCTCCACTGGGCAAGAAAAAGGGGAAGAAGATGAGCAGCAATGCTTTTGCTGCTCAGCTGCAGGACCAGTGCTTGGGGACACAGCCCAGGCCAGAGAGAAACTCACGGCATGGCAGCAGCTCAGCAACCTCTCCAGGACTTGAAGTGATGGGAGACTGCTCTCTTGAGCTCTGTTGGCTCCTTCTGGTGTCCCGTGCACCAGCAAGGGAGGGGAGAGAGCTGGCTGAGCCCCACACTGCCTTTTCTCTCTGTCAGGCAACTCTGCCCAAGCTGGGGACCTGGGCTGTGTTCCCCAGGGCACTGGGCTCTGAGGTTCCTATTGCAACTTGGCGATGACCAGTTCCTCCTGGAGGAGAAGGCATCTTTTGCTCCTCTTGTGGCCCTGAGTCAGCCACACATCCATGCTCAGCTCCAACTGACCAATGGTCCAACCCTAACAGGAAGTATAAGTGGCCTTAGGAGGACTCTGGCCTAAGGGCTGTCACCAGCATGGCCATGTCTTTCTTCCTCTATGGAGCCCAGAGCAGGATATAGCCCAGGGGAAGGTCCACCTCCCTCCATCTGCTGGCAGTGCCCCTTGCCTTGGGCTTCACCACTGGTTCCTGGCCTCCAACTAGACTTGGTGTCACTGCTCTGGACTCAGATGCTCAACCACTCTTCTGTCCACTGCACTGCTCATCAGCCTATGTGGTGCTTGCTTTCGTCCAGTCCTCAGGCACATCTCCCTGTTGAAGTGGCTTCACAAGGCCATCTGCCAGTTCCCTCAGCACCCCATCAGGGGGACCTGTGCATCTCCACTTTGCTTAACTGTTCTCGAATCTCATCCTCTGCCACCTGATCCTTACAGATCCACTTGCACTAAGGGCACATACACCTTCTTTGTTCCAGCTCTCTGCCCAGGTCTCTGGGGCCTGGGATGTCTGAAGGCTTGCCTTGCTAGCTCCAGCAGGTCTGGCTGAACCTAGACCAGCCTGAAGTGCTGCTGTGGCCTAGTGAAGGTCAAGAGAGTTTTAAGAGGGAGAAAAATAATTCCTAAGAGTGAGATCAGTTCTTGTAGCAGTGGGGTACTGGGCATCACAACAGTTTTCACTGCCTCGTCCTGGGTTTGGTCCTGCCTTACAGTGCTCAACAGCAATGGTCTTCACGTATCTGTCAGCAGTACTTTATGCGGAAGCAGTGGCTGGGGTTTCCAATCAGCAGCAGTGCAGTGTTGCCACCTGCTTAGCACAGAGATGTGTTGGCAAGGGGGGCGTGTGGCTTTCCCTGGATCTCCCATGCTTGTGCCTGGAGCATCCATAGTCAGTCCAACCTTATGTCTGCATGCCTTCCTGGACCACTGAGATGAGGATTACAAATGCATCTTTTCTTTTTCCAAAATGGAAAGGCTACCCTGTTAGAGGAGAGGGAGAAAGAGGAAAAAACAGCAGTCAGCAATAATCTAAAATGTATGTAGAAAAAAGACTTTTTGACACAGTGATACTTAAGGGTAAAAGCCCTTTAGGAGTTGTTTTCCACATCAACTTGTAGATGTGATACAGGTACAATGCATCATGGACATAAATTTCCATCTTTAAAATCATGAGGTTTGACTGAAAATCAGGAGTTTTTTAAACATGTGTATTCAACTGTCTTCTTCATTTGCTGTTAGACTTCAGTTGTTAGGAAAGTTGCCAAATTCTCAAATTTCTAGAAACTGGCTCTTAAAAAATAAAAATTACACCTGAATAAAATAAAATAAAATAAAATAAAATAAAATCCATGTACTTGTGAAATGACACAGACCTCAAAACTGAAACTGAAAGACGAAAGAACCAACATTATGGGATTCATGATAAATTGTTGAGATATGATAATACCAAAGAAGCCCCAAATAAGATACAGCAGGAAAGACCAGCCTCTAATGCATTTGGACATTGAATCTCTGTAGAAAGCACTGGAAGAGTGGAAAGATACTGAAAGCAAACAGCCTTCAACCAGCAGGTACTGCCTTATCTGACATGTCTTTATGTACATGCCCTTGGTTCCTAGTGCTGATTCCAGTAAACAATCTGCAAGACAAGTACTTCTGATACGCATGTGCTGTGCACTGGACAATGCAGCAGCTCTGTGTGCAACCAAATGACTCACTCACCGGGATCATCTCCTTAAACACCAGTTCAGACAATCTGTGTTACTGAGAGGCCCAGAAAACTGACTTCTCCACTGGATTCATACACAGCCAGAGCTTGACATCTTAAGCGTAAGACTCAGACAAGAATAACTCAGGGAGCAACAAGAAGCGAGGAAGCCACATGAAATAAACATCAAGAGGGGAGTGCTGCTCCTGGTCCTGGATTCCCTTCTCCATCTACAAAGTTGTGACAGCACTAGCCTGTGAAAGCACACAAGCATGCTGAACACTCTCCCCACGCTGTCTGTACCAATAACTGTCATCTGTCTTTCCCACAGGCGACTGTGGAGGCAGGTTTATGAACATTTCCACAGGCACATGGCACCCCACACTTCAGACAAGGTATGCAACACCAGGGGAATCTGTTCTTGGGACACTCCGAAACCACATGGCAAGACAGCAAGTACATCTCCTGCTCTGCTGTGCAGCCCCTTGCGACATGTCCTCTGCCAAGCCCTGCCTGGGGCACCCACCCAGGGCAGATTTATGCAAGGTTGGGTTTGGTCTCCTGGACCTCTGCCTGAGGACTTGCAGGGGCAATACAAAGGTCAAAAAAAAACCACCCAACCCAAATAATTGTTTAGCAGGAGCGCAGTTTTACTGCTGTAATTCCGAAAAGGAGGAATTCCTCCAAACTGTCATACACTTGGCTCCAACCACTGCATCAAACATATTCCCAGACTTTCTCCTTTACTGTATTACTCAGCTTTTTCCGACTCTCACAAAACCCAGGACTTTGGTGCCTTGCCACCCAGAAACCAAAGGAAGCTTCCACGAAACCAGCAAACACCTCCCATCTTCTCACCAACGTCATTAGAAAAGCAAAACAAACCAGAGAGGTTGTACAAGTCAGCCTATAAACCCAGGCGTGAGGAGGATAGTGTCAGTGGTAATGGGGCAAGAAAGGCAGGGTAATTATACCACACCAAAATTGCGATCGTGCTGCATTCCTTTCTGGTGAAGGCCAGCTAAAAATTAGATACACCTTTTAAAATCATCAAAGGGAGTGGCTGCAAGATACAAGGTGATGGGATTAAGATGAAGTTCTGGGTTTGCCAGTTCTCAGCAATGGTTTTGCTGGCTGGGCTGGGCATGTCATTAACTGCTCCCATATGGTGTTCACATCGTGCCACTTCTTTTTAATCTTGATACCATTCTCAGTATTTCCAGAGTTCCAGGCTCCCACTGAGCAAAAAGCTGTATAAACCCAGAAATGGAAGGACAATACCTATCCACAAGGCCTGTTGTACTTGGTCAATGGACAGTGGGATTGAGTGAGCCCTCAGTGAGTT
>JANHGB010005165.1:2322-32135 GCA_026283785.1 Coracopsis vasa
GTACTTTGACAGTACAATAGTGGTATATTCTGGTTTATTCTTTGTTTTTCCCAAACATTTCCTATGTTTTTGGACTGAACATTGAGCTGCCAACTACTATTCCTGGCTTCCAAAAAAATGTCCTTTAATCTGAAGTTTCCCATTGTCAAACAAGCATCTAGGATGCTTTTCTTTATGTTCATCATTGTGCATTTATCAACTCTGCATTTGATGTGCCCTGTTGTCTTGTAGTCAACTGGTATTTGCAACCATTTGTAGAGAATTTGTTTTGTCTTTCTGAGTAATTTTGAAGGAGTAGCAGAGGCTCCCCTGAAAGGGACTGCAGCTTCTGAAGGACCCAAAACGGCACAGAATAAAACTCCAACAAACAAGGAGCAGCAGAGAGAATCTGCTGCATCCTGAGCCCAAGCACCCAACGCTGCTCATAGCCTCATTGAAAGGACTGAATGTATAACCTGTGGCACCAACAGGGATGAGGAGAGGAGTCTGGAGTGAAACTGATCATGGGGGTATGGGAGGTGGGGGTTTTTTTCCCTATATTTTTATGTTTTTTTTCCTAATACTGCAATAAGTAACTAAATATGTAATTGATAATAAATTTAAAGTCAAGCCCATTCTGCCCTCTACAGTAATTAATAAACAATCTCTCTGCTTTTATTTTGACTTATGAATTTTCTCAATCCTATTTTGTCTCCCCTGCCCACAGAGCAGGGGCCTGGGGAGCAAGCAGTCATCAGCCACCATACTCATTTCACTTTCAACTTCCTTTAAGGATCTTATTCACCTTGATAAGTCGATTAAAGTGTCAGAGACAGGCGAGACAGCCTCCAGTGAACATCCTTTTGTGAAAATTCATTGTACATTTCCAGCTTTAAGACTCCTAATTGGTTGTTAATACAGTGTTCAAGGGCAGATTGGACAGAGCCTTGGGCAACATGGTCTAGTGTGAGGCTTCCCTGTCCATGGCAGCATGGCTGGAACTAGATGATTTTACAGTCCTTTCCAACCCAAACCATTCTCTGATTCTATGATTATAAGAAGATCGTATGAAAGGTAAATTTTTTCTTAGGTGTTTCTGTTCTGGTACTGGGGCTTCACGAAACAACACAGTTACGCGTGTGGCAAATAATTTTGCAGTTTCATATTTGACTTTCCTACTGTTGAGTGACTTTTCTGCTTTGAATATTGGGGATTTCTTACTGTGTATTTAAGCAATTGATCAATTTAATTAATGATTGCATCAATAAGGTGCTATTGGCTATTCAATCTGGTACAAAACTAAGACTTTTCCTCATATAAGGTGATTCCAGGATAAGAACTTGGTAAGGCAGCTTTCTAGATTGTTCAAATGTGGAAGAGATTTTAAACATTTCATCTCTTCACTTGATGCCTGCACCTCTTCTCCATTTAGCAATCCCCTCTCTAATGTGGCATAATTTTAGAGTGGAGAAATACTAGGTTAAACCATGCAGCCTGGAATATCCAAGAATGGAAACTGTGGGTTATGTGGTTGGCCAGTTCTTCTGTTCACTGTAAAGTTGAGGGAACATGTCCTGCATTCCTGATTCCCGCATTCTGTGGGCTTTGAATATCCTAGAAGGAAAGACATATATCCTTGCATTCTGTGGAGTACAGAAACTAGAACTGTCATCCTTCTTTTTCCACAGAAGAGGAATGAAATACTAGTGATGTGTTAAGTCTTCAAAAGCTGATAAGCACAGAACTCAATGGAGTCAACAAACAATACACTATCCACACAGATAACAGGCCAGAGTCCTTCAGCCTGAGTACAGGTTATCAACAGAGTCAGAGCATTGGAATATACTTATTATTTTAAAATGGACCTGAACTTGCTCCCTCATTTATCAAATCTGGCTGAATCAACTCAGACAGGCCTAAGAGGAGCATTAAGGACCATTCCCAAGAGGATTGTATATCTGTCAAAAAGAGTTGGAACAGTCTCACAGCCAGCCCACATGTAAATTTAAATAAAAAAGGGGCAACTGAAATAGTCTGACATGAATGAACCTGGTCTAGAGCATTATATTCAATTCACAAGGCAGTTTTATTGAATAATGTAAATATTAAATTGTCATTTACTATCTTCAGTTCAGATTCCTCTCTATGTGGTGACTGTCCATTCAAATAAAGGACAGATAACATCTGATCTTACTCTGCACAATATGCATTTGTATATACTTTATCAGGTCTCTTGTGCTTTAACTCTGCCCAGCAACTAAGCACCACACAGCTGCTTGCTTACTCCACCCTGGTGGGGTGGAGGAGAAAACAGAAGAATACAAGTGAGAAAACTCATGGGTTGACATAAAGGCAGTTTAATAGTTTTCAAAACAAGGCAAGTAAGATGATCATTATTTGAAGATTTATTATGTATTAAGAATTTTTTAAAATTATGTAAACTCTCCGGAAACCACATTCACCCCAAGTTAAACATGTTATTCTTATGCTGATACCCATTTTTACGGTTATACAAAGATTTATTTTTTGTAAAGTTTGTTACAATCTCTCAGCCTTTGCTCAAGCTTAATTCCAATCCTATGCTAAAATGAGTACCATGTAACCATTCTCCATCCATTTTATTATTTCCTTTCTGGTTCTCACACCTTCACAGGTTAAAAATCAAACATGATTTCAGTGCTTATAGGATGAAAGTGGTTTGTAATGAACTTACCTTCCAGGTAAAGACAACAAAGAAACAGATGCAGCAACTGTGAGAGTGTTCTCCTACAGTGCAGAAGTACCGTGTATTTGAAAAGAGTTAAAAAGATATATTTTTAAAATATTTTTAATTTCCATTCAGTCTAAATAGCTCTGAAATTATTTCCTGATAAAGAAATCAAAGTCCACAATGTTCTGTTTAAGGGCAATATTTTTTTATAAAAGCTCCTTCAAGAATTCCAATTTAGTAATCAGAAATCTGAAAGGAGTAATGATTTATGACATTTTATGACATTTAACATGACATTTTAAAAAACTGGATGTAATTCCCTGCGCACTTCATTTTATGTATGTAAACATAAATTGTACATCCCCAGAATAGCGTAAAATGTTTTCTGAACTGCTTTTGTAGTAGTTGCCGGGCTTGGTTTTATTTAGTTTGTTGTGTGGCATTCTGTTGTTTTCTCTTAATCAGCCTAGCACAAGACATAAGACAGGTTATCATTTGTCTAACTCCATCAAAATACAGCTGCATCTATACCTCTGACAGAAAATTAACTGAATAATCCAGGGGAGGGCCATGAGGATGATCAGGGGACTGGAGCACCTCCCATATGAAGATATAGGCTGGGAAAGTTGGAGTTGTTCAGCCTGGAGAAAGAGAAGGCTGCATGGAGATCTCATAGCAGCCTTCCAGTATCTGAAGGGGGCCTATAAGAATGCTGGGGAGGGACTCTTCATTAGGGACTGTAGTGATAGGACAAGGGATAATGGATTCAAACTTAAACAGGGGAAGTTTAGATTGGATATAAGGAGGTAGTTCTTTACTGTTATGGTGGTGAGGCATTGGAATGGGTTGCCCAAGGAAGTTGTGAGTGCTCCATTCCTGGCAGTGTTCAAGGCCAGGTTGAACAGAGCCTTGGGTGACATGGTTTAGTGTGAGGTGTCCCCGTCCATAGCAGGGGGGTTGGAACTGGATGATCTTAAGGTCCTTTCCAACCCTAACTATTCTATGATTCTATGATTCAATGATCCACATGTTTTTGTCGACAGCGCTGGTCGTAGTTCAGGCTTAAAACATTTGCAATGTCTGTAAGGGGTACCAAGCTTGGGACATTCCTTGTACTCAGGCTTGACCCAGTCTGGGCTCAATTTATTCAGCATATAGTAACAGCTGGTTGCCTATGCTGGGGCACTCTCCCAGCCCAGGCTGGAGTTAATAGTGCAGAGAGTGGGCAAGCATGGTGTGGCTTTGGGCTACATGAGGGCACAGACAGCTCCAGATCTTGTCCATAGAAACAGGATTCACCTTTACATGAGAAACTCAGGCACTGAGTTCTCATGAGTTGGTGTTGCTCTAATGGGCACCAGTGAGCCTCAGGGCACATGGGTTCTGCAGTTAAGTCCCTCTGGGCTAAGCTAGGAGATGCAGCAGCATCCTGGGTTGATCCCATAGTCCTTCTCACCTGGAAAGCTTTTGTGCACTCCTAGGCAGCCAAGGATTCAGGAAGCTTGCAGAGAAGTCCTGAGTACATGGCCAGGACCCTGCTGTGCACCCATCTTCTGAAGAGGCACCAGGAGCACCCTGACAGAGTAATATCCCCACATGCACCACCATGCTGTGTGCCATGCTGCCTTCACAGGCTTCTAGAGCCAGGGCTGTCCAGGTTACAGCCCACTGAGGAGGAAGCTACAGATTACTGGATAGATCTGCTGGGTGACCCTCCACCTGTCACCATCACTTGCTTACATTAGGGTAGCACTTCAAACAAGACAGCAAGTAACACAGCCAGGAGTGAGCTCTGCAAATTGGTAACAGTGGGAGTAAACAAGATGTAAATAAAGTATTTGGTAGTGGATTCAGTATCCCTTTTTCACTGACTGGACGACTGGCACAACAAATGTGGTTGTCAGGCCTTGTTCAAGGAGAAGAAGTTAGCCCAGGAACATAAGACCTCAAAAGCTCATCCAGCCTTTATCAGAGAGCAGACACTGCCAGGCTTGTGAATTGCTCCCTCTCCACTCGTGTGGTGCACAGGGAAGGCTGGTAGCTCTGATTCCCATCTGCTTCAGCTCCCAGCTCCAATGGGGATCCCAGAGCAAGGCAAGGATGGAGAAGGTTCTGCACACCAGCTGCAAGGGGTCCCTGGTGCTGCACCTCTCATCCAATGTGAGCCTGGCCAGGTGAGACTCTGGCCATAGCCACAAACGCCATTAGAATCAGGAGTGATGCAAACAGGATCCTGTCTAATCTTTCAGATTATTTGTGTTCCCATCAGCACTAGAAAGCTGAACCAAAACCTAACAAACAGCCTCTGTAAGATGCCTTGCCAGCTGATCAGACCACTTACTTCAGCTGGGAAAGCTGAACACACACAGCATATTCACAGAAAGAAGAGTATCTCTGAGTAATAGTCACGAGTGCAATGACACCATTACTTAGAGCTGCAGCATCTGGGCTGCTGCTGTGCTGGTGTCTTTGTTTGGCTGGGGAGATGCAGTGTGACATTGCTGTTATCTATGACGCAGAGATCAGAGTAGCACAGATCCCCAGCGTGTCATGGATTATTGTGTCCTAGCACAAACCTCTTTCTGTTGCTCTTTTACAGCTAAAGCTGTCAGTAAAATACACACCTCCATACCAAAGGAAAAAAATAAATTATCCTTCTCAGCTGACAGATACATCAGTATTTTGTTGTTCCCTTTGGCTTGTGGCTAACTCTATGCTACAGCTTCTCCATTAGCTCAAAATAAGATGTAACACTGACTAGTACCCCAGTGCGGAGCAGGACACAAGCATGTACTGATCACAGCCTTGCACGGATGAAGGTACCTGAATTTCCTCTCTCCCTCCTGTATTTAGAAACTCCTAGCAATGAGTTTAGCTGCAGTGGCTGGCCGAGGGCTCACAGCAGAGGCTGGGGTGGGTATGTATGTCCAGACCTGCTTGGAATCAGCTGCTCTCTTGGAAACCTCAGCTCCATAATGCTACGAGTCCTGCCACAAGCTACATAGTTCTCAGGAGGCTCTGCACTGCAAGGCACACACTGAGGTCCATGCCAGGCATATACAGATGCACAGCAAGCAGAGGGAGGAGAAGCAATGGAGCTGCACCTGGGAGCTCACAGAGATGTCCCTGACCCTCCTCTCCCCCAGCTCTTGTCATTTCCAAGTGTCATAGGACCTGCACATGTCTACCTCTCTCCTTCCAGCCTCCCGCTCAGGCAGGCTGGTGACAAGTCCAGGAGAAGCAGAGCTACCCAAGAAACATGTGAGCCTCCATGGCTGAGCAGGAAAATTCAGAGTGGGAATACCAATATTTGCTGGTGCAATGCGCAGAGTGAGGAGTTTCAGCACACGGCTCATGCCATCAGAGTGCTTGATTTCTTAGCACGTTGACCAGAGGTGTGAAACTGCTGGACAAAGTAATTTTCCCAGAGCGCACTGTTAAAAGATATTTGGTATATTACAGTGAAAGATAACCACCCGACAACAGGAAATACTGCACAAATCTCTGGCAGGGGGCATCAGTGAGGCAACTCAGGCCGATTACAGTGGCACGTTTGATTTCCCAAAACCTAGACTTACAGCAACCTAGAAAAGCACAGAAGATTGTATTATAAGTCTGCTATGTTTGTACTTTTTCCCAATTTGGGAAGCCATCAGGAAGAGCTGAACTTTCAGCAAGGACTTAAAAATGATGATCTAGAAAACGAAAGAATATAAAACATAACACTGGCCTGCTGATACCAAGGGATCCTCTCTGAAGCTTCAGGTTTGGAGAAATACCCTAAAAGGAGGATTTGTACTTCTTGGCAGTTTAAAAATACAGGTTTGCAAATGAAATTACTCAGCCCAATCTCCTGCCCCCTCTGGCAAGCAAATGACCATATTCCTTTTACATGTTAACAGGCTCCTTCTTAAACCCCACTGGAGCTTTTTCTCTCCATTACACCTGCTAAGAAACTATTGCAGAATGTCACTCCTTTCTGATGCTTACAAAGCCTTTTTCCAGCCTATTTTTATTTGTAAAGAGCCCTTCTGATGGCAGTAATAATCCCCACTCTTTGCAAGAAATACCTTATTTGAGAGGACTGGCATTTGCCTTTCTCCTGTCTGTATTGTTCTCACACAGAATCAGAGTGGTTGAGATTGGAAGGGACCTCTGGAGGTCATCTTGTCTAACCCCCTTGCTTCCATTATCTCCAAGGATGAAGACTCCACCACCTCTCTGGGCAACCCGTGCCACTGCTTGGTCACCCTCACAGTGAAAAAGTATTTCCTGATGCTCAAGAACCTCCCATGTTTCAGTTTGAGCCTGTTGCCTCTTGTCCTGCTGAAGCACTACCAAAGAGAGCCTGGATCTGCCTTGTTTGCATCCTCCCTTCATGTATTTGTACACACTGATGAGAAACCATTTTAGCCAGCCAATATGATGCAGTAGCAACCCCAGGATCTCTATCTTCCTGACTGTTTCAAAGACATGGACCCCCAGCTATAGCTGAGCTTTTCATAAGCAGCTTCTCACACTTTCCAACACTGCATTTTGTAGTATCAGACCTTATTACCTCTTTGTTATTCCAGTCTCCAAAGCGACTCAATTTCTGCTGTATTACATTCCAATCCTCTTCTGTCTTGCTGATGTCTCCTACCTTTGTGTGAATATCAAATTCTACCAGAGGACACCTATGCTTCCATTAATGAAAACATAAGATCAGTCATAAGATTCATCCTTACGAAACAATGCTAGACCCTTAAGCCTGGTCAGTACACTCTTGTGAAACACACCCTACTGTCATATCCTCTTGAGCCAGTTTTTTACCCTAGTTGTCAGCTAATGATCCCCAAATACCTCAGCTCCATGGGTTTCTCAGTGGCATCATATAAAAATGTATTTGAAGCACAAAGAGATATGCCACATCTCTTTTGTTTAGGAAATCAGCTGCCTTCTCAAAGATACCAGAATGCTCTGCCATGATGTGCCCAGGGCAAAACGCTTGTTTCTTTGTATGACCTTTTCCATTTACCTCTGCTAATTTGTCCATCCTTCACAAGTTGCTCAAAAGCTTCAAATATTGCTGAGGTCAGACACGGCCACGGACATGCCCAGAGCACATTTATCACCCTTATTAACTACAGATACTACCTTCGGTTATCTCTAATCAAGTGGTTTTCAGTTTGAGGGATGTATCAAAGTCCCATGCCAGATGCTTTTCATCTGCATGCAAGTCTTTCAGTGTTTAGAAATGCAAATTACCCATGCTTCCCCAACTGACCACATTTGAAGTCTGCTTCCACCCTGGTGTGATCGCTAGACTGTCTGGTACCTAGACTGATGCTCTTAGCTGGCCATCTAAAGAGCGAGAGCATGCTGATAGTGTAATACAGCTGCCTCTAGCCAAAAAACCAAATTGAGATGGTCCAGAGCAGGAGTAAGGAGGCAGTGTCAGGTGGGTAAAGGATATGCAGAGACTCTCCCAGGTGGCACCAGAACTGCTTTTCCTGCAGGCTTCACCTACAGGTTTGGGCTTTTGGGAACTCCAGCACAGGAAATGTTTTATTTTATTCCCTGCACTAAGAAAGGTTGTTCAGCTGGCAGATGGGTAATTGTTGTGGCAAAATGTTGTGCTAGAAATAAAGTAGGCTAGGAGTAGCAGATCAAATTAAGAGAAAAACATGCTAGTAGCTTGGCTAAGGAACAAATGAGGACAGCATGTAGCATCAACTTTAGAATTAAACACACTGTCCTCATTTGTCCCTTAGCCACCCAGGCAGATTTCGTACATGTTGCTGCCAGATTATTTTCTATGCAGACACAGAAATAAAGTCCAGAAAGTATCTGTGCAATAATCCAGCTCTCCAGAAGTTGTGTCATCAGTATATGTCCTCAGGACACTGACAGTGTGTAGGCATTAGGTGGATGGATAGAAATGAGGTATCTGGCAATCTATTGGGGATATCAGAACATGCCTCTATTTTATGGGGGTTTTACCCCTCTCTGAACTAAAAATCCTGCTGAGCAAAGCAGCAGATCTTGATGCTTGTTCAGTGCCTACAAAAAGGGGCATTTCTAGTGGCATTCATAAGGTCTCTTGGTTTTAAGTTCGACAGCTCTCTACAATTCTTTTTAATCTTTTCCTCTCTAAATCCAAACCAATTTGACATCATGCAGCAGGGTGAAGATGTTCAAATGCCACTGTCTGAGTTCATACCCTGAAATTATATTAATGCCTTCAGTCTTATACCGATGACTATGACCACTTAATACTTGATGTTAATAATCCTTTTCCCATCTCAAAATCAGGCTGAATCCAGCACAGAAGTTCAAGGTAACACGTTTCCCACATAGTTAAGACATTCACCATTCTAGTATAATGGCTCTGTGGACTCCCATTCTCCCTGGGCTCCTTTGGTGGCCAAGGGTCCAGTGAGAACACCCTGGATGCCCCAAGGTGTCTCAAACAGCATGAGGCATCAGTATTTTGGCAACTAAATCCCACCTCTGCCAAGGCAGCCTGCAGACCTCATAGCTCTGCATAGCTCATAGACCTGTGTAGCATTTACCTCTGAGGAACTGCTTTGCCTTTCAGACTGTGCTGGCTGCCTTTACTCCATTTCCACTGGCTAAAGTGGGAGCACTGAGTCCCTGCTTGGCACCAAACATCCAGTGCCTTCTCCAACCTACCCCTAACCATTAGACAATCCAAGTTGGATGAGCTGGTTGCCTCCTGTGGAGCACAGCAGGTGATAGCATTAAACCCATGTCTGCCCATCTCCAGACAGATTTGGAAACAGATGTAGGTAGATACGACACTGCTGATGATCACAGTGGGATTTAGATGTGTTATTAGCCATCACTGCTCATCTTGTGCCAGCAAGACAGAGTATATGTTTAAATGTCATACTAAGAGGTCTCAGACACGTCTATTAAAGTCCTTAGGTGTGACATTACCAGGACAAGGTAGGAGAAAATTCAGCTGAGGGTCATCTGAGTCACTGTTTAGAAACCACCACCAGATTTCTGATACAGCAGTCTACAGGAATGGAGAAGGCTGTTGAAAGGCAGATGCACACACATACAAAATCAGTATATTAAGAGGCAAAAGACTCATTTGACAGATAGCGAGCATGAGAAAATGAAAAGCAAATGGGATGCTAAAATGTTTTACGCTACATACTCATCATAGAGAAGGGAAGTTGTGTTTTTAATGAGCAAAGATGTATCATTTCACTTACTGAGCCTTCCAGCTGATGATAAAGAGACTTGCTTTAGAGCAGCAGGATTAAACAAGGTACAGATATGGATTATAAATTGCTATGTACCAAATGTGAACAGATTGCCCTTAAATGTCATTCTTATGTAGATAAATCAATCCTAGTTGAAAAGAGCAGTTCAGCATGGGAGGAGGTGAAGGAAAAGGCAATGTACCTGCTTCCACTTACGCCTCATAAAGGATCCAGTTTTACTAAGAGATCTGTTCCAGGCTTTATTCACCCATAAGGTCATTTGTAAGGCCCTCAGCACGGGTATCACCATCTTTGTGGTGCTAAGGGAAGCTGGACTCTTGCACTAGCCCCTGACATAGCCCTTGCAAAGCTTGTTCAGCCTCCTGCACCTGGTCTTGTAGGTCCCATGGACTACCTTGAGCCTCCAGCAGGAAAGACTTCTGTCTTCCCCCCCCTCAGTGTTCACAGCACAGTATTTCACCTGGCTGAGACCCCCAGCAAGCCCTTCAGCTCTCCACCTGAGTCAGGCACTAAACACTGCAGTCTTCAAATCCTGAAGATCTTTTCTTCTCTGGGGCTTCTCCCCTCACCTCATGAGAGGTGATGCAAAGAGGCATAAGAAGTGCATGCTGCCCACCTGAGACCCTACATCTGCTGGGTACTGGTCTGTTATCACCACTGGGGGACCACAGCTGTTGTTCCATGGATCAAAACTGCTGGGAAATCTCTGTTCAAGCTATTGCCAGGAGCAGCAAACATCGCCAAGAGTTAACTGCAAGGGACTGAAAGAGACTGCTAGAGTAAGGGAAGACACTGCAGGGAAATAAGGTGATCTTTCCTCAGCATCCCTCTCAGCACACATTTAGAGGACAGGGGAGTAATAGGATGAGGCTAGTCCAGGATCATGCTTTTCATGTAAAATGGAAAAGGGATTGCAAATAACTGAGCGGCTGAGAGAGTAGGTGCAGGAAGAACATAATGCGTCCACAGATGAGGAAGGCACAGAGCCTCAGTCGCTTATCCAGGTCTTCTAATGCTTATGATATTTCATTAAAATAAGCTACTGTATTGAAGGAGGCTTGGAGGGCAGTAAAAGCATATCTATCTTTAAAATTGGCATTAGTGGTGATCCTGGGAATTACAGACCAATGAGCCTTACTCTGAACTAGGCAAATTAGCTGAAAAGATAATTAAAGTGCAAAGAATAAAACATCTAGATGACAGTGGTGATATAACAGGAACAAACCAACACTGCTTCAGCGAAAGTATTCATGCCTCACACAGCTACTAGGATGTTTTGTGCATGTCAGCAAAACAGCAGATAAAGGAAAAGTGAGGTGGTTTATTTGGACTTTCAAAAAGCCTTCATCCACACTTCTCACACTGACTGGCACCATTTGAAAGCAAAGCAGCCAAAAGAAGATGTAAGCAGCTATTGAAGATCAAAAACAGGCTCAAAGAACAGCTAAAACACAATCAGTGGTCAATCTGGTGAGGGATTTCAAATGCAGTAGCACCTACACGGGTAATAGAATTAACAAATGATCACAGCTGCAAGAAGACTTTAGCAATCTGCTCTCTGTACGTAGCTCTATTACAAGAGTACCCCTGCTACCTCTTCAGATCACACAAGAGTGTCTGTGTTCATCAGTCCTGAAGGAAACCATGGAAAGCCAGTTAAGCTTGTGATATCAGTCTTCACCTTTCTTCAGTAAGTCATATACTATTTAATGGGTAGGGAAAGGGGGAGTCTCAAATCCTCATTTCCTGGAGGCATGCTATTTCCTGAGCATCTTGGCTTGCTTTCTCCCTATAGATTTTCAAAACACATGATTACAGAAAAGAAAGCTGGAAGCTGCATTTGCTAAGCAATTGAAAAACACAAATACAAGGAAGCTAAATAAAATACAAAATCTTAGTGGGATTGAAGCCTGGGACACACAAGGGTGCGTCCCATTTTCTGGGAGTGACTACGGCAGCTCTGCCTCCAAAATGACACAGTAGGAACAGACTGCACAGCAAGAGCAATTAGAAGCCAGGAGACCTTCTGAATGGGGAGAGATAGGGAAATTGAGGTAGGGTAAGAAGGGTATAGAAAGAAGATGAACACAAGGGATGGAAAAAATGGGTACAAAATAAGATCTGGAAGGGCAGAAGTAAATCATTCCCTTACACAGACTGCCCAGTAATACCAGAAGAGAGGACATGTAATTTAGACTGAAAGGCAATGCATTTTGAACTGATAAAAGGAGAGACTATTTTTACATAATGAATAATTAACCTCTGAAGTTCACTGTCATGGTATTTTACCGAGGACAGAGGCTTAGCAGCATTCAGAACAGGAAAAGCCATCAATATGAATAATGAAAATATCCACTGTTACACTTGACAGAACAAAATCTCTCTGTAAGGGGTTTTAACTCCTCCAGGCCCAGAGTAGGACCTCTGCTACTTGACTAGGAGGGGAGAGAGGCCATGCCTCCTGGGCATGTGCTCTGTTCTAGCTTATGGATGACCACCACAGTAGCTGCCACCTCCTTCTCTGCAACTCTTGGGGCTGGGAAGAGAAAGAGAACAGGTACGAGGCTGAGGGATGGCAGAGCCACTCTTGTGCTATAATTCCAGCATTCTGATAGAAGGGGTTTTAATTGCTTTTCATTTTCATCTCTGCGTTGTTCAGCCATCTGCCAGTTCCCAAGGCCACAGAAGCTTGATGTCTCTGGAGGAAAGGAGAATTCAGCCTGCTTTCTGCCAGATGAAGCTGTTGCTTTATATCTTACAAACCTGATCAAAGTATCCCCCCTTGACAGAAGAGCTGGCCAGTTTTCAGCGAGTCATCTTGATGTCACCCATACCTTTAGCATTTTCATTGGAAAGCCGAAGTTACACAATAACTTCAGTAGTCTGAAGCTGAAGACTAAATACGTAGGTGCTAAAGACCCGTTAGTGGATTTACAGAGGAGACTGGACTTGTCTCTGTGCCATTCTGCATTCAATATTTACCCTCTCTCAGAAAAGCTCAGCCTCATTTACCACTGCTCACTGCGATCAGCATTGATGGTTCCTTGTGAGACTGGCTACATTACCCTTTCTTTCCTGAAGGAGTGAATTTGGCACAGAAACTTGGTTTGCCATCAATCCCAAAGAGAAAAGTTGCAACATATCTCCTAGGCCTTCACGCTAAGGCCACCTTTCCCTGCCTAGGGCTGATCACACATCAGCTCTTGCCTCTGTGGTCCATCCTTCATCCCAAGAATGCAAAACATTTCATTAAGGTTACCTAGGCAGCCCAACACAGCAAGGAAACAGGTGGGCCATCTCCATTTGGAACTGAACAATTAACATGTGAATTAAGCAGCGTATGTGAGTACAAAATGCAGATACTTAAAACATCCCTGCAGAGCCTATAAGCTACAATTATTGCTCCATGAGCAGCTAAAAGCATTGCAATACATCAACCAGGCAACCCTCCACCTGCTTCCTTCCCCCTGCTAGGCCTTTTCAGAGCATGCTGCCAGAGCTAGCCACCTTGAGAAGCACAACCCCAGGAAAACAGTGCTGCTGCCTTCCCTGCAACACCATAGCTCAGGAGGGAACAGGCACAAGCCTCTTCTACCTCTGCCCCCAGAGAAGGACTGAAGAATGTTCAATTGCCACCAGCTCTGGTGTTCAGCTCGGTGGCTTCTGTGAGATTTGGGCTTAAATCCCCAAGCACATTACTGGTAGCTGAGCCTGTGTTCCCCATGAGGTTAGGAGTGTAAGAAACACCCTGAAGCTGACTCAGTCATGCCAAAGCCCATCTATCCAAATACCTTGGTTTCTGTGTATTTAGAATACTGATTTGATTCTTTCTCCATGAACCTATTTGACTTCCCCTTGAACATAAGTAAAGTTTAAGCACACACAACACCCCACAGCAAGGACTGCTTAGCTATATGACATACGACAAACAGATGTTTCCCCTTTTGAACCTGCTAGCTGTCAGCATGGCTTAATGAGCTCCTGGTTCCTGCACTGGACAGGGGAGAAGTTGAAAGCCAGTGTGAGGAGAGGCTGTGTTCCAGGAATTGCTTCCTGCTCTCAGGGGAGGATTGCAGAGGTTGAAGTGGATGTCTGATTCCCAGGGGAGTCTGGGTTAGCTGTGACCTTCCCTCTCACTATCAGAAAGCCAAGGTGCCTAATCCGGGGCTCTGTGGGGCCAGACACATCTAAGGTGAGTTACCAAACAACTCATCTTTGCAGGTTGAGGCAAGTGGCAGATGCTTGCTTGCTCTCTTGCCCCAAGCACAACTGAACACAGTAGCCCTTCCTCTCAGGTATTGCTGAGGGATACACCAAGTCACATCACAGGGCCACCCACAGGGAACAAATCAAACCTATGTGATACTAAAGGGAAAAAAATAAAAGAGGAAGGAACCAACAGCAGAATGCAAAGCAAATAAAACCCAACTATTTCTGATGGAGTGCTATTAAACTATTGGATAATGCTGAACTTAGTATCAGTAATGAGTATGAACAGTACAGAGTATAATAGGCATGGGGGGGGGTTCAGCACCCATGGGGGTCGTGATAAACTCAGGAAATTATTAATCTGTCTAAAGAAAAAAGAAAGAAAGAGATAAAATTGTTCTTCCTACAGAGGATAAAGTGGATTTTTTATATAACACAAAAAGAAAGTTATCAAGACCATCCTTGTGGATTACTGTAGGCAATTACTTGGATTACTTCCGCTAAGTAGGATGAAGTCAGAAGTGGCTTGATTATCTTCTGGGAAGACATGAATTAACGGGATTTTAGAAGATGTATAAAGAACTCCAGATAAGGCTGTAATGGATCAGAGGATACCGCAGCCATGCTGTTGCTACATTAGGGTAAGAAAGAGCCTACCTGGGGGAAGGCTTTTCAGCAGCAATTAACCCTTAGTCAGTAAACCTTTCTAAAACAGCTAGCAAAGGCATGGTGTCGTTGCACTGCCTATAAACTGAGCCTGACAGACCTTGGAATGCCTCCTCTTGGGCTGTCTTGTGTAGCCCCAAAGGCAGGCGGCTGAAACCTCAAGAAACATTGTGATTCGTCTCAAGACAAGCTGAAGAAGAACACTGCCTGCTTCCCTCCCTCTGCCTTGCCTGGCAGTGCATCTGGACCCCAATTCTTAAGGCCCCAGATTCCAAAGCCTGATGGATTTTTCACTGACCACAGCCAGGAGAGAGACAAGCTCCTGTTTCTGACAACTACACCTACAGCCTAGATGTGAAATGAGCTTGCCAAACTCATTTCACACAGAAGCTGCCATGCATTCACCAGGCCTTAATAACATTAGCTGACAAAGATTTTTCTAAATAGAAAATAGACTCTTCCAAGAGAATCTCTTCTCACCTGAATAAAGCAGAGGACAATTAGCCTTTTCCTTGCATGAAAGATCTCCTTTACTGAACTTAGATAAGACAGGGGAAAGGTAAATAACTTCCCGTCTCCCTCCTGTGTCCAAAACCCCACTGTCCTTCACAGCAGGGCTTATGCTATGTCTCAGGGTGACTACCCAAGCAGAGCCCCTGGAGAACAGGTCCTGTGGAAGTGGTGCTCAGGGAAAGGGCAGGTGAGAAACACTGAGCCTGTCACTGCAGAGGTGAGGAAGCCAGGAATCAAATGCCAGAATCATTTCTTCAGGAGAGACAAATCCTCCCAGCTGGCAGTGAGGAACAGAGCTTGGTGGAAAGGAGCGGAGGGAGCAGTCTTCGATGACTAATGTGTGTCACTGTTCCTGCAGCTCAGCACAATACAAGGGACCAGCATAAAGTCCTACAGCCTGTTTTATGCAGGTGGGATGAGCTACTGGTTTGTCTGGCCTACGAATCACTGGCTGTACCTGTAAAGCTCTGAAAGAGCAATCTCCATAGAGACACAAAAAAGACATTGCCTGCCTCTCACCCACACGTCCCTCTCACTGCCAGGCTGAAGCATGGGCAGGGCATCAAACCCACCTCAGACACACCAAGCCTCACTTAAAGACCAGTCAACTGCAGAGCATATCCCTGCTCCCAGCACTCTGCCAAGTAAAAGCACTCCATTTGGTGTCTTCACTGGGTAGGATGGGAGGATTTGTGTCTTGCTTATCTGCTGCTGAATGTGCTGGGTTTGCAGCCCACCGAGTGGAGACATGTTGTCAAGTCCTGAGCTTGCAGCGAGAAGAGAAAAGCTTGCACAAAGTAATTCTAGAGAAGCACCAGCCATCTAGTGACAGGGAGATTTCTTCTCTTCCTCCCTCCTCTTTCCTACTTTGACCCTCAGCAGAGGAGCCTTCAAAGCATTCTGGCAGGTACTCAGTTCAGCCTTTCAACAGACAAAACAGCTCTACTCATCTCTGCTTGCTTCCAGCTTTCTGCCAGAAAAGGGCAGCCAGAGCTACCGCAGTTCAAGATGAGAGGCAGGCAGCAAGGGTCAGGATTTCCTACACTCCTGCAAGCTGCTCCTACAAACTCAGGGCCTGTTGTCTCAGGGAATGGCTATGGATCCCTCTATGCTGCATGTGTTCCCACACTGTCCCGCTCTGAGCAAACAGGCCTGGTTGCTTTCCCCTCCCAGGGCCTCCAACCTATTCACCCACTGCTTCATGTCCTCCTGGCATCAGGTAGGAAACACACTGTCCTTGTGCCTCAGTTTCCCCGGGTATAAAAGACTGATTATTTGTTTTCTGTTTCCCAAGGAATTGCAATCCATTGCTAATTAGTGTCTGCAAAATGCTTTCAAGCTCCTCAAAGGGAAGGTGCAAAAGAAGGACTAAATATCATTAACAGCCAGCTTTATTTTACACACAGCAGAAAATTAATGAGGTGTTGGCTCCTTGTGAACTGCAGCTACCATCCTGCTAAGAAAATGTTGCTTTCATAGCAGGTATTGCCCACATCTGTGTTCCTGGAGCGCTACCATTTGGGATGTTATCTTCCAAACCAAACTGCTACCAGCTCCTGGTGTCTGCTCTCTTGCTAAGGCCCGTGGATCTGCCATGCTCTTCCATTCATTTTCCTGGAGGTGCCTGGGATGCTGGTGACAGGAGATGGAGACTGGGAGAGGAAAGCCAGGAGACATTTCAAAGGTGTGAGGTGTCTGCTTTCAGTTTTCTAATAATAAATAGTAAGGGAAGGCAGAAATTAGCTAGTTGTCAGTCTCTGAATTGAATGGCTCTGAGGGCTTCTCCAAGCAGTGCATCCAGAGTGTTTCTGTTGCCAGTCACCCATTGTCAGGGGTTTCAAATGGCAGCTTTGCATCCCTGCTGCTTGCAAGGCCGGCAGCCAGTCAGGGACTGCAAGAGAAGTCATAAAAAAATCCTTCTTGCTAATTTAAAAGTCAGGTCTCCCATTGAGCATATTGGAAGAAGTATTGCCTCAATCCAGACAGTTCACAGAGTGGGTCTCACCTCACCTGGTATACCTGCTGCCCTCATATGCCAAACATATGCCTGGTGGGGAAAAAGCATTTCCTTCAGCAGAGACAAGGACAGGGGAGGTCCCAGCCATGCCCCACTCTCCTCCAGGGCAACGCACCCAGGGCTGGGTGTTGGGGACTCCTCCTGCAGACGGGCTCTGTAGCACCATCTGCTCCCAGAGACCCTTTGCCCCTCACAGTGGGGAAGCACAGAGCCAAAGGGTTTGCAGCCACTGCTTCCCATGCTCTGCTGTTTCACCCTGACATCAGTTCACCCACATGCTCCGCTACTCCCCACAGTCCCGCAGGGCTGCCAGGGAAAAGCAGGTAGGCTGAACATAGAGTTAGGGCTGCCCCAAGCTGGATTCTCCATAACACCATCTATTTCTTAGCACATGCTGGGCACCACTGGATGCAGAGTGCTTGAACAAAGCTGTCAGCTGCCAGGGCTGCCCAAAAGGCAGGACAGCCTGCATAGGGAAGTGCTGCCTTTGGTGCACTCCCATGGATCTGCATATAGGAAATCCCAGGAGAACAGGCAACCTTTCCTGGGCTCTTTGTCTATAATCCACTGCAGACTCTGCTGCTGACAGAGACCTCCAGAGTCCAAAGCAGGGAATCAGCATCTTCTTTTCAGGGAAGGAAACAAACAGCCTCCGTCCACAAATTTCCCTGCAGGAGAAGGAAACCACCTCACAGGAGCAGAGTGGCAGGAGTGCTCTGGGACCTAACACTTTCACAGTATTTCAATCTCTCCAGTCCCAGCCTTCATCCTCCTTCTTTAAAGGAATTTACAACAACCTTAATACAGCAGAGACTAGTGCTCCAAGCAAAGGTCTCAACATGTTCCAGTAAGATACAGGTCAGTTTATCCATAAAGCCCTCAAAAGAGCATCTGCTAGTGTGAGTGAGATCAGTAAGGCATGGTGCTCACTGGGTTGCATGTCAACCAAGACAAAGCACTCCTCTCTGAGATAAACTGCAGAGATGAGTATGTGTGGAAAACACCCTGGTATGCTCCCCCTGAGAGCAAAATACGGCTAAGCCATGTTTGTCAGCCTTAGCAGCTGGTACACAAAATGGCTCTATTTGTTTCCCTTATAGATGTCTTACACTGTTTCATGGCATTTCTCCAGCCTCTTCCTAGCCCTGAGAGCATCTCTGAAGCAATCAGCTTGATGTCATTTCAAGGACTGGCCAGCGGAGGTTGGAGCTAAGTAGTTTGGCTAACTTCCTTCTCTCTCCAGGTTGTGAAATCTGGGAAAACAGTGGAGTCCTCTTGTAAAGTCATCAAAAAGCATTCAAATCCCACCTGCATGTATCACGCACAGTTCAAATCCCAAATTAGAAAAGAAAATGCATGCCTTGTGCTGCAACCTCTTTCCCCTACTGCTTTCTTCCACGCCCTGGTCCCCGTACTGCCTGCCAATGCCTTGCTCACAGCCAAGGCAATGCCCAGAGCAGCGCAGCCAGCTGTATCTGGCCTCATGCCGGAGATGTGCAAGCCGCCCCAGGTTCAGAGCCATCAGTAGAGCACGGAGTGGTCATATTCTTCCTGGAAGAGGAATGAGCCTAATCAGGGCAGCTACTTTATCCCTAATATGTAAGGCAGGAGAACAATTTTTCCAGCTGCTGTAGTGGAAAAGACAAATGATCTTTTGGAGATTTAAACATTTTCTCAGGTATGAGACAGAAGCAGAGAACATCAGGTGAAGGATAAAATAGAGAAAATGGTGCTGACGTTTAACTTCTTAACATTAATCAGCCAGACAATCTGAGAGAAAAAGTAATAAGGCTATTAGCCTCCTTCACACAGCCACAGCCTCCGCTGTCCACAGACAGAAAACCTTGCAGCAAAGGGAACTTCCCTTTCAAACCAGCATCCTGATGATTGAGGTGCTACCCTCAGAAGAAGGCAGGAGCATACTAAACTGTGCCAGAACCACTCCCAGCTGAGCTAAAAAGTCTCTCAGGCTGTATCCACATTGCTCTGTCAGAGCAGCCTCCAGAACCAGATACAAAAAGGATGCTTCTGCATTCCTCCCCAGCACAGCTTGTACCATCCAGTCTTTAGACTGCGTTTAAGGTGTATGCACAGGTTCACCCAACCTCTTAGGGTATCCCATATTTGAATACAGTTTGAATGGGCTAAAAAATACACTGTCAATCTTGAGGCAATGCTGAGAGGCTGACTGAGCTCTCAGCAAGGGCAGAGACCCTATAAGCATCTCATCCAAGTGTGAGTTCAGTTCCTGCTCCCACAGTTAGGACTGCTCTGGCCCAAGGAAGGGCAACATTACCCTGCACAGCACACAGCAGGTGGCCTGCACCCAGCTCCCCAAAAGGGACAGGAAGACAGCTGATGTCTTTGGGGCTCACCCAGAGCTGGTTCACCTCAGCAGGAAAGAGAAAGTACTCAGTTCTCACTGATTTCAGGAAGATGCCTATCTAGGGAGGCACAGCCCACACTCTTGCTTGTTGAGAGGAGAGGACTGGGGTCACTCCTCCATGGGCTGCTCTGATGGTCCCACTTCAGGGGCCAAGCTGAAGGGAATGTGAAGCATCTCTGAAATGGTGACAGTGTCGCATCACCAGGAAAAGGAAGGAAGTGGGAGCCTGAGACTTGTGGAAACACAGCCCTCTCTTGCTAGCAATTTCACAAGAAGTGTCTTTATGCTGTGTTGGAAGAATCCCAGCAGCAATTGACAGAGAGGATTTCAATCAGAAATCCATCTCCTGTAAGGACTGCTTTGGGGGCTGAATGGAGAAAGCAACCTGCAATCTGCTTTGTACTGCTGAGCAATAATGGGGCCAGCTCAGATGGAAAGCTGATGAACAGAACGTGAAGAAGGCCCCCAATCACTGGGGAGAGTGGAAACAATCAGAGCACCGACAGCCACAATACAGGCCAATGCCACTTTAACCAGCTCTACAATAATCACAGCCCCAGCTCTCTTTTCCCTTTACATTTGCCTCATGACATTCAGGCAGTGAGCAAACATTTTCCTGACCACAGACTAGATTTAAAACCACTTTGGCTGCAGCTTATCTCAACAAATAAAAGACCAGGAGCTGGTCTGAGTGCGTGACTCTGCTCAGCTTTGCCTACAGGCAGCTCGTGCACAGCTGTTTTCACTCTCCCTGCAGGATTCGCACCCAGCATACTCACAACCTGGTGGATAAGGGGCTGTGTGCTCTGTGCAGTACCTAAACTAGAGCCACAGTAAGGTGGTCTGGCTTTGCTGCCACTGATTAAGGGGAGGTGAAGGGAACATCTGCAGGGCATTTGGAAAGTAAAGCAACAATTTGGTCACCGGAGCATCCCACCTCCTCTCACCAGACAGAAACAGCAAGCCTGCTTTGCACAGGCTCTCCTTCTCTGGGCTGGCCTTGGCTCTGCCATTTGGTCCTGCTCTCCTGCCAGGTCCAGCTCTCCTGCTCTGCCCTGGCACCTCCACCAGCTGTCTACAGTGAAGAGAAGCCTGGACCTGCCTCTCATCAGTCAACCACAGATAGCATCACCCAGCCAGCTCTGCCCAGGCATGCTCCAAAAGCTGCCTTGCAGTCAGACCCTTGCCCTGGAAGGAAGCCCAAAGGACTCAGCAGTCAGTGCAGGGCAGCAAAACCCAGCTACTGCCTGCCTTCCTCAGGCTGCCAAAGTAGAGGGCTATGATCTTTTTTGATCATCTCTGCACTGAATGGAAATCTTCTGGAATTGTTTTTATTCCCTAAATCCCTGCCTCAGTAGGTTCAAAGGACAACCTGGAGGGAACACAAACCACAGTTAGGTTGGAGAAAGGCTGGAATACATCAAATGAATTTACACAGGAATAGCTTCTTGGTGCCCAGAAGGATTTCTGGCCAAAACAGAAAGAACACAGATCAATTTAAGGCCTTGGAGTATCTCATGAAGAGAAGAGCAGCATCATGCTCTGCTCACCTTGCACCTTCCATTCTCCTTCCCCATCAGGCACAGGGCTTGCCATGGGGTCCTCATGAAGCCAGAGCACTGGCCAGAATGGACTCCCCATCTGCCCTCAGTACTTCTCTTCTTCCTGAAGAGCTTTGGGAGACCACAGGCACACCCCTGTGTAGGGTGGCAAAAGGGACTGCAAAATCTCAAGGAAGTTTTATATAACCACAAAGCCAATTCCCAGGAAGCTGTATTTGTGTCATCTTTTTATATTTCAAGCCTGTTCCAGTTCTCTTATCTTTTTTTCCTTCTCTTTTTTTTCCCCAGCACTAGCAGCAGCAGTGTACTTAGCCTGGTAAATAATGCATACCACTCTCACTGCTATGCAGACAGACAAAGGCAGGTAGTGTATCAAAGAATAAAATTGTACAGTGAATTGCAGTGTAATAGCTGTAATTTAGTGCCCCGTGGGTGATCAGAGATTCAGAAAGTATCAGAGACCTATGCTCTGCGCTGACTGGCAAGGTGACTGGAGATACAGCACAGTGTTTGACCCTTGGATTGTTTCCAACCTAAGCACAGCCATAAAAAATTCAGGAGACCATGCTGTCTTCCAGCAAAACGGTTTGTGGGGTGGATAAATAGATGGATTTGGTACGTACGCAAACATGGTATATTTATGTGGGCGCGTAGAGATAATCAAAGAAACACTGATCAAGACCCAGACTACTTATATAATAGAAATGGCTGGGGAGGCTGGGGGTGTATCTGGGTTGGGTTTTACTGTCTGCTTGCAGGAATGAAGGGAAGTCTTCGTTAGGGTGCCAGCTGGATGCCAGCACAGGAAATCTCAATTCATTTCATGCAGGCTAGCAGCTAATGATGTGTGTGTGCCTGTCTGATTTCAGTTCTCTGGCCATCTCAGACTTGAGGGCATTCAGATTCCTTGTCAGGTTCCCATTTCTGGGGCATTTGTCTTCACCAATCACCCAGGAAGTAATTTGAGAAAGCAGAAATGATAGCAGGAGAAATAATGCTATTTTCAGACTCCCCAGTAGCCCCTTGATGAGAGGCAGCGAGTTACACATTCCCTTGGAGCTCAGCAGAGACTTGGAAATATATAATCACTCTCTTTCTACCTAAACAACATAGGAGCATGCAGGGACGCAGAGGGCTGTCACCTCGCATTTGCAAACATCTCAGTGCAGGAGCAAACTCCTTCACCTTGCTGCCCAGGGAGCCACGAACATGCCCTGTCCTCACAAGCCTCTCTCCCATTGCCCATGGGAAAGGAGAAGCAAAGGGTCCACCACATCCCCTAGAAGCACAGGGGCCTACCCAGAAGTAGCAAGCACTAAGCTAAACAAGAGGGGACTTGAAGCAGGATGGTGACTGGGAAGGACAGTGCTTAGCTAAAAGCATTCTTTTCAAAGTGCATCCCATCATCAAGAAAACCACAGCAGAGGGCAAGCAAGAGGGCGGATATTAGAGGGCAAGCCCTTCACTGTTCCTGCAGACGGGGACAGAGTCAGTGTAGCTTCACAGCAAGGTGTCTGAGCCAGAGAATATATTTACATAGCTGTCCTCTCTCATAACAAGTGACAGCTCTGACTGGATCAGCCACAGCACTCAGCAGCCTGTCCACCACATGACAGATGTGCAGAAGAGACGATGTAGGAAGAACCACACATTTGGCTTCTCTCACCTCTGTCAGCAAGGCTGCAAAACCCTTGAGCACCTCACTACTTTAACAGCACCTGGAACCTTGTAGGACAAGTTCCTCATGGGATCCAGATAGAGAACATGGCGCTTTTGACAAACAGCAGATGTGGTTCAGCTTCCTCATGCCTTTCACAGCACCACCAAGGAAAAATGGGGATCTTAATGCCTCTGGGACAAGGACATGAGGGAAGCCACAAATAAATTGAGTGGGAAACTTAAGATGGAAACAGAAGAGAACTGGGCATTGGCTCATTAACTCCTAATGATTGCCAAGCAGAGGAGATAGAGCAGGTGAAAATGGGGTTGAGGCAGGAACAGAGACTGTGGTCACCACATGACTGAGCTAGAAACCAGTTGCCCCGCACAGGACCAGAAACACAGTTGCTGCCTCTGATGCCAGCACAGATGTGTGTGTGAGCTCTGTCTCACCAGGCTAACCTGTCACCCTAAATCTCTACAGCCCATTTGCCAAATAAGTAGTTCCCAACTCTCTGGAGCCTGTTCAAGGGAATAAATCTCTAAGAATGGGCTTAGGCTCTTCTGAATGTAGCTGAGGGACTCTAAGTTAAAAACATGGCTATAAAACCAGTCACCCAATTCTGAAGTGGCACAGAAGCCCAGGGAGGTGTCCTCATGAGACTCTCCAAGGTCCCACACGCAGGTCAGAAGCAAATTTGTCCTGGGTTACTGCGACAGCTATGTTTTCCCTCCTCTGATGTAAATATTGCCAAACATTACAAACAGGGCACACTGTTCCACTCAGTCATGCCCCAGTTCAGAAATACACAGATCTCTGTGACTTCCCAGGCAACCCCGGGACCCTGTATTGCCTCTGCACCACACCACCCGTCTCTCTGATGAATGCACCTCTGCAAACTGCAGAATAAACTCAGCCACGGGGTTGTGGCCCCAATAACACAGCACTTCATAAAGCTGCTTGGGTCTCTCGCTCTGTTCTCAGATATTTATAAGGGACCCATCCCCACAATATATCTGAGCACTTCACACTCAGTCAGATATTTATTCTTTTAACTGTGCTCTTACCCTTGTTCAATAGATAGGAACTATGCCCACGCTATAAGTGGCTGGGACAGGCACCAAAAAATGCCTCCAAACTGGAACCTGGCATAAGAAAACTTGGGCTGACATGTCCTGGGTGAATGGGCAGAGACTAAAGCAGAGGCGAATCTCCAATTTCCAGTAATTCATTTGGGTATATCTGTACCCCTGTTCCCAGGTTTTCAGAGTGGGTCACACTCACTGGACCGATGGATCCCTGTTAGATCCTATCTCTAAAAGCCATTGCTCCAGTTCTCCTGTGTCCTCCACACTATCACAACACAATTTGGAGTTCAGCTTCATTCAGCTTCAGAATGAGATCTACAATTACACGCTGTGTCTGGCTCTGTGAAAAGCAGGACCCCATCTGTTCCCATTGCAATTACTGCACTGCATGGACAGTCATGATCTTGCATGAGGCACACAACTCATCAGAGCCCCTGATGTTTGACTGAGGCACGCAGGACACAGGATTTTATCCAAACAGAATCCACTGATGAGGGCAGACATCAGCCCTGGCTACAGAAGCCCTTCTTGGCCCAACTCTGCGTTTCACCAATGCCAGTTTTGTCTCCAGGTAGGTTGTTTTGATTAATTTCATTTAATTAATTCTATTATCTCAAGCTGTTCCCAGAATCTGTGTGGAGCCCGTCAAGGTGAGAGCACAGAACTGAAGATGCAGTCCATTGGCTTCTCTACATTTATCGTCCCAGGGGAAAAAACCACCACACCCTACAGGAGCATCCTCCAGCTCACAAAAAGCTGTCAGCATTTTCTGTTGCTGTTTTGTTCCCTGGTGGCATTTAATTCTGCAGCTGTCCCTGCTAGGGGCAGACATGTCTGCACTGGAATTTGTGTTCCCTGGTCATCATCACAAAGATCCAACGTCATCCCTGCTTACAGGTCTTGGGGAGAAGGAGAGAATTTATGTGTTGGTCCTATAGGAAGGATGTGGGGGAAAACCAAAGCTCCATAGCTCAGTTCTAGCTAAAAACATCTCTCAGCTTGTTGTCTGCCTCCCTTGCACTCATTTTTTTCTTCCTCGAGGAGGTCAACCCCTGACCCTGGTGACATTTCCTGCATATTCCTTTGTGCTGGGAGTATTCCTGCATCAGGGATCACCCATCTTTGGCTGCATCCTTTGCTGCCTCAGCAGCAAGATGCTTTCCTCCATCTCTTCATGTATGCAAGCATGCAGAGGAGGACTCACCCCGTCTGCACTCACCTCAGCTTTCCCCTGTAGACAGGAGAGGCTTCTGCTTCGATACAGGACAGTGACTTCCTTCCTCCTATGATCACGATGACCAGCTGCATTTGCTGCAGCAGGGCTTGGGGTGGAGAGGAGACCTGGCACTGGAGCTGTACACCCACTGTGGTGGGGAAACTTTTTCTCAGAAGGTCCCTAGGAGGCCCCCTCCTGTCTCATGGTTCATGAGGCATTGCCTGACAAGCTGGGGAAGGCCATGCTTGGAGTACGAATGACCACTCCCCATGGTATAGCCAAGCATAAGAGGTCAGGACCCTGGATTCAATGCTAACCCAGCTACTTACTGGCTGAGGAGATCAGGTCAGATAGTGCCTCACCCTTCACAGCTATAAAGTGAGATGTCTGGCCTCAGCTTCCCCTCAGATTTGTCACACAACTGATTCATTTGTGCTTACAAAGCACAGTGAATCTTGTAGATGGAGAAGGCAAAAAGAGGTAGAAAGGCAGTAAATCAGGAGTGCCCAGAAACATTCTCCTAGACACATACTGCAAAACAGCACCAAATGGCTCACGTCCATATTATTAAACTCTCTTCACCTCTGAAACACAGTGACCTCATGCAAAAGCCTACTGGGAATGGTATTCTGTCAATGATAACTCCCAAATCATGCCTTGAAATTGTCTGGGACAGTCCTAGTGGGACCAAGACAAACCATGCCAGGTTTGCTGATGCCTAATTCTGATGATTGAGTTTGTATTCTGGGAACATTTCCTGATGTTGTTTAATTTACTAGTGAAGACTTAATTACTAGTGAAGACTTAATGTCTTTTCTATTAAATTGCCCTCAAAGTCAGCACTGCTCTGATAAAAATCAGCAAGTGACCCTAAAGCTTCTTGAAAACGTTGATTCCTCAGCCCTCAGTCATTACCCCTCCATCTACTCAAGGAATGTGGAACATATTATTAAATGATCGATTTATTATCACTTAGAGATAATCGTGTTGTAAGAAAAAGCCAACAGAGGTAAAGCCAAGAACAAACCACATCAAACTGGTTAACTTTCTTTGCCACAGTAACTGGAACAGTGGAGAGAGCGGGTCCAGCAATGCAGGCTATCCTGATGTGTAATATGGCGTTTTGAAGCCATCTTGTATGATATTTGTCATCATTATGTGCTCTGAAACTAGTTATCAGTAGTTTGCTGTCAGATCAGGAGCACTTACAGAGATCAGTCCCAGGGGTGCCTGGCCAGATCTATCAACTGGTTTTCTCAATGACTTAGATGATGAACAAAGTATGTTCAGAAAAATACAAAGCTGGCCCCAAAGCTTGCAAGAATTAACTCACACTAGGAGACAAATTAGAATCATAGAATCACAGAACAGTTTGGGTTGGAACGGACCTTAAAGACCATCTAGTTCCAGCCCCCTGCCATGGGCAGGGACACCTTCCACTACATCAGGTTGCTCCAAGCCCCAGTCAACCTGGCCTTGAACACTGCCAGTGATGGGGCAACCACAACTTCTCTGGGCAACTTGTGCCAGTGCCTCAACGCCCTCACAGGAAAGAATTTATTCCTAATGTCTAATCTAAATCTTCTCTCTCCCAGTTTAAAACTGTTCCCCCTTTCCTTGTCACTTCATGCCCTTGTAAAAAGTTCTTCTCCAGATTTCTTGTAGGTATTGGAAGCCTGTCACAGGGTCTCCCTACAGCCTTGTCTTTTCCAGGCTGAACAAGCCTAACTCTCAGTCTGTCCCCAAGGAGAGGTGCTCCAGCCCTTGGAGCATCTTTATGTCTTCCTCTGGACTTGCTCAAGTAGTTCCAAGTCCCTCTTGTGTTGCGGGCCCAAGAAATAATACCTATAAAAAAAAAAGGCACCAGTAAAGAAATGGGGAACAGCTGGCTAGACCACAGCACTGAGGGAATGGATTGAGGAGTTACAGGACCATGAACTGAATATGAATTGCCACTGTGAAGGTGTTGCATAAAAGGGAAATTTCATCCTTGGCTGTATCACTAATGCATACTGCCTGTAAGACAAAACAGGCAATTTTTTCCTTTCTCAATACCCCAAGTTAGAGAGGCTCAGTCTAAGTTTGGACTGGAGGAAGGAAATATCACTATAAGAGGTGCAAAATGCATAGTGTTGAAGGAAGACGACTGAGTCCAGCAGGGAGAAAACAGAAGAAGAGATGATACTAAACCTCAAATATATAAGGTTGTAAGAAAGATGCTGACCAATTGTTCCCCATTGTCTCTTGAAAGCAGGCCAAGATGCAACAAGCTCAATTAGGTTATAAAGAGGAGGGAAACCTTTCCAGCTGTCGGTCAGTGGGCAGTGTGACAGGTCCTGAGGAGGTCATGCCTGGCGTGTGTTAAGGGCAGGTAAGGCAAACACCTGCTAGGGCGGCATCAGGGTATCTGATCCTGCCTCTAGGCACATAGATGGAATGACTTCTGAATGCTCCTCTTGAAGTCTGAAGACTCACACTTGTGTGATTTTTAGTTTCTAATGCCACTTCACTCATTTTGGCTGCAGGGATGTGACCCCCAACACAGTAGTGACAGGCTAATCAGAGACCATGAGTAGGGTCTCACCAGGGCCTTATGCAGTCTCATTACAGGACATATTATTTGGTGTTCAGCCATATGTCATCACATCCTGTGCCTTCCTCTTACAGGCTTTGTGTTGGACCATCCCATTCCAGAGCTTACTGAAAACTATTTAATTCTTTCCCTCTCACCCCTCTGGCAAGAGGTGCATTCCATAACTTGATTCCTGTCACAGACAGAAACTTCTGATTTCCAGCTTAAATATGCTTGTGACCAGTAAGCAGCCACTTGATGTGGATTAGTTCAAATTCATAGTCATGCCTGTGGCTATTCTAAAATACAAAAGCTGATGTCATTGCATGTCAAAAACTTCCAGATTTGTCGTTCAGGTTCAAAAAAGGAAAGTATTATAAATTTACTGAGGAAAAGGATAGGGTGGGCTTTTTTTTCTTGTGTCAGCATGTAGGTGCCATGAATGACATTACAAAGGAAATTAAGCTATAACACAGGAAAGGCTAGAGAGAAAGTGCCAGCTGAGGGCAGACCCAAGACCCGGTGATGGGCATAATGAGGTTATCAGATGATGGATTCAGGAAGGCCAGAAGGAGTAACATGTGAATTGAAAAAAGCTGCTTGCAGTGGTGGGAATGGTGGCCTGCTTTGTGAGGGAAGAACCAGTCCCCCTTTTCTGCCTTCCCGAAAGATGTGACAACAATTTTATGTCTGTCTGTGAAGAAGCACATATCTGAGCATTGACAGTCCTCCCCTGAATCAATACTCTCCTTTGTAAAGGAGAAAACACTTTCTGCTGAACTGATCGCTATTTCATCCCATTGCAAACCATAACAGATGAGTTTTCTTCAAACTTCTATGCATTTTAAGATTGTATTTACAATCACTAAGCAGTCTTATCTAAGAGGGGAACAAACAATGTTCTCCCGCTTCTTCATTTTCTCCCTGCCCCTGGTGCTGTGCTTTCCTCAGGGCTGCTGGCTGGGTCCTACTCAGCTTCTTTACTGCCTTCTGACTGAGCTGCTTCTGCCTGGAATGCTGTTATCTGTGTTTCACCTTGGAGGTGGGAGTTCTGGCTCCTTTGGGTTCAGCTCTGTAGGCTCTGTAACACAGAGGCAAGTACAAATTGGGAAGCAAAGTAAAGTACAGCTATACCTCATTTTCTGCAGAGAGAAAATGGGACTGATGCTGTTACCAACACGCCCCACTTCCCATAGTAAAAAATGTAGGGGATTTTTGAAAGAAAGGTGAAACACACTAATTAGGCATTAGTATTATCACTCCTTCTGTGATAGGCATCTGCACTACTGCCACTCTAGGAAGATTTCCATCAGCAGAAGAGTATTTAGCCAAAAGGAAATTCAGTCTGCATCTCTAATAAATGCCGCTGCTGCCCAGCCTTCCATTTTTTTGGTCAGCAAATAGCTCTGCTGTTTCCTGTCATGTAGCAGTCACGTCCTACCCTGAAGACAGATGCATTTCTGCGGTGTTTCGTGCCTTTTTTTTTTTTTTTTTTAATACAAGATAGCAGTGTTTCATAAAAAGCTTTCCTGGGTCAGGACAAAAGCTGCCATGCATATGTAACACTGTGATTAGCATCTTGCAATAAACTGTCTGGCGTGCACAAAGCGCTGTCTCCTGGTAGATCAAACCACTGCCTTTTCCTGCAGCTGCTTTAGCATGAAGCTACTGTTTGGGACGGGAGCCCCAAGGACAACCTGAAGTCCTCAGTGACTGTAACATTCAGCAAAGCAGCGGCACTAGTGGTGCCTTGTTTTTCTGAGATATTGCCTTCCTCCCTGCTAAGCCCTGCACCCCAACAATACAAGAGCTGGGCAGTACTGGCCTGAGCAGCACAGGAACTCAAAGCAGGATCAAGCTGGCTCCCTTTGGGGAAAAAAACCCTCATTATTGAATCATAGAATAGTTAGGGTTGGAAAGGACCTTAAGTTCATCCAGTTCCAACCCCCCTGCCATGGGCAGGGACACCTCACACTAAACCATGTCACCCAAGGCTC
>JANHGB010005173.1:0-22429 GCA_026283785.1 Coracopsis vasa
TGCTTTCTGCTAGTTATCCTGGCAGTAATTGGGTGCCGTTTACCTTTTGTATCAGAGCTCCTGAACATGAAAATGTGGCAGAATGCAAACTTAATTTAGCCATATTTTTTATAAATTGGCATACAACTGGTGATATTTCACAAAAGATTCTTTTAATTGACTTGGCTCTTAAAAAGATCCTTCAGATGTCTCAAGTACTTTTTCTAAGAATGTTCTGACATGAAAATCATGTTTTATGGATGGGGTTTGGTCATTGCAGTGGCTCCTTTAGCTGGTTGTTATCTGCTCCTTAGTTTCATATGGTCTTTCCAAACTAAGCTGTAAAGTCTTAAAACCTTTATCAAGCACTGTTGCAATGCAAATAGATAATTGCATGTTACAGTTGAAGGTCTTGATTTTTTTGTTGTTTGGGGTTTTTTTGTTATGAAAGTATGTTTGCAGAATTGTACATTTATTATTTGCATTAAGAATGGAGAACATTCTAGCAGAAATGCATAATCATTTATGCTGAAGAACTTTTGCTTTCTGTAGGCCACATTGTCTAGGGTTTTCAGTGCTTTTACAGGTGTTTGAATACTGGTAGATTAGTTTTTCCTGGCTGAATTCCATGTCAAGAGCAAATTCCTATACACATAGTTTAGCTCCCTTGTGTTAGTCAGTTACATGAAGAAAAATAGACCTTGGAAAGGTGACTTCAAAGGTCAGAGAATTTCTGTACTTTTAGCTAATGACAGTGTATTAAATAAGATGGGGTTGTGGTATGATATTTTTGCTTTTTAATTAACTTGTGTTCCTGTGAGTATACCTAATGTCAAAGATACTAGGTCATGTTAAATAGAAGCTGTCTGTTGCGCTATCTGCTCAAGCTTCAGCCATTTCCTTTACTCATATTAACTGTTGCTATATAATGCCTTGCCACAGGAGTAGTTATGGTAGTGAGTTGTATCATGAGATACTTAGGAGACTTCTTACTGCAGTACATGTTAAAGCATAGTTAATGTGTTCAGACCTTTTTAATGACACCATTTGTTTAGTATCTAAACTTCATAGCAGAAATATATTTTCCTTGCCTTCTATAGTGGATGTTTAGCAGAGACTGATTGAGTGGTTGAGGCAGAGAAAAGCTGTTCCCTCCAGAGAGCTTGAAAAGGAAGGAGTGGAGTATTATGTTGGGATATCATGGGGATGATAAAGATTCAGATGAAGAATGAACAAGAGCAGAGTCTTTATAAATAATTTGTTTTCAAGTCCAATCTATCTTTTGATTGTAATTCCATAAGATTTAAGGCGACAGGAGTTTAGAAACTTGATTAATGCCTATTGAGGTTTTAATTTGACATAAGTTTTTCACCCAGTAATCTTGCAGAGCTTTATCATGTTAAATCTTAGTAGTTGGATGTATTAGTTTGAAATAATAGCAAAGCTACTCTAAAAGACCCATTGGGATTCTTTTGGTCCCAACAATTACTGAATAGGGGGACAGGGCATTAGCCAGCTGAGGATGTACCTGTTCATTTTTTACGAGGGAAAACATTTGAGAAAAGCTGGGGTTTTTTACTTGCAGCAGAGAAATTATTCAGGTTTTACTGCACTGTAACTTTTGTGTAGTGCTTTCACTTAATTGAAAGAAAACAAAAGGGTATAAAGATAAACCCAAAAGATCTGTTATACAACATCTATAACTGCAGTGGTTTGGGTTCCATTGTTTGCTTTGGGTTTTTTTTTCATACACAGTGAAAGACTATTTGAAGTTATACTTCTATTAGAGTTGAGGTATGAAGTGAAAGTGGCAAATGTTAGAGTGGTCACAAAATTGTGAAACTGGTAGGGGAAATGAAGGGCTCTACACTCTTAAGTAGAAGAAAGGCTTTAGTAACCAGGCAATACAAACACTTGCATTGTTACAGTGCATTAAGCTATTCTATTAGTGTAGTGAAATGAAAGCTTGAAAATTAAATGGATGAATCAAAAAGCCTCTCTCAAATGAAATGTATCTGTGATCTCATTCTGTCTTGCCTATTTCTTCCTTTTCCTCTCTCTCCCCCACCCCACAGTCCTTAGATGACCTTTCAAATGTCCCTTCTGATGAGACGGTTCAACTTCATGCATACATCTCAGATACTGGTAAGTGAATCTGTTATGATGGTTGCTTACTCAGTTTCTGCCATTTGTTTTACGTTTTTAAATATTACAGGCCCTTGGAATCCTAATCCTTTAATTTTTTTAGCCTCATAAAACATTTGAATTCATATTTTCTATGAAGTCCATGTAATGGAAATCCGTATGGAGTTGGTGCTGTAGGTCATAGAATATATACCTGTACTTAAAATGTGATTTCATTTTTTTATGTTTATGGTAATATTATTATGTTTCCTATATCTGGAGAATCATTCATTAGACCTAATATTAAGTAGCATTTATTTTAACAATGATTTAAAGGACAAATTCTGAAAGCCATTTTTGTTTTTCTAGTCACACAATAATAATTATTGACTGTTTACTTCTCTTACTATAATATTTTTCCCTATTTTTTTGTGCTTCCTTGTTGTCTTAGCTTAATTTATGGTAGTGACTTCATTCATTACAGTGGTGGCATTTTCAGTCATCTTCTGAAAAAAATTGCCTAGTAATAAAGTAACTTTTTTTTTTATTACATGAGAATAAATAACAAAGTTCTCAAATATTATTTGCCGATATTCTTGTTATTTGAGATTGCACTGGGTAATTAAATTGTGAATTGATCTTCAGATACCTTTTTTAAAGTAATAATTTTAAATAAAAATTTTTGAAAAGGTAATTTAAAAGTTAAAAATTAGAAGTTTTTTTTTTTATTAAAATGGCATGTAATAATTTTTTCCAGAATTAAACTTAGATGTTTCATTGTTTTGATCTAAGAAAGAAGTTAAACTTAGAACCACACAAATTATGTTAAGTTTATAATCTTAATGGCAGTGTGTATTGATAACTGTTAGCTTGAATCTGTGAATCTGTAATATTCCAGTTGAACCAGGGGTATGTACAGGTTCATGTTGTAAGATAGATTAAACTTGACATGTTCTTCCTCTTCACTTCATGTTTGGACAAGAAATACAAGTACCTGCTTTCTGGATGCTACAGGCAGTAGGTGCAGCTTGCACCTGTGTACAGGCTCCTTTCCTCTGCCTTTCCCCTTTCCTTACTACCCTTTACTGTGCTTGTGGGGTGTATACAAGATCTTCACCATAATCTTTGAGGATTCATTTTGTCTTGTGTTGCAAAATAAATGCTGATTAAGAGGTTGTGACACAAGGGATGATGGGGACAATTTCTTTTTTTTTCTGCCATTCTTGTCCTGAAGTGTTACTCCTGAAGGTGCAATTTAGCAATGCCCCTGAGATGAGGTCTGGTGACTGCACAGGAGAGCAGTCAGTGTGGGTTTTAGAGTATAGGGTTTGCTTAACATATGTGGGGCTGGGATTTCCTGGCTCCATTCCCTGGGCAGTCTTTTGGCAGCATCCTTACTGCTTGCTCTTTCCTCTTGGGATTCAGCACTCAAGATTCTTCTAGAGGGTAGATGGCAAAGAAAAGATGCTCCATGCCCACTGTGCACCTTACTAGTGAGTAATTCTTGCATTGTCAGCAGCTGCTTCTAAACTAGAGCTGCTCCCTGGCTGCCTAGACCTTGGCATTATACTTGAGAAAAGTCAAGGCTGGACACTGGAGCTGATGATTTATCAGGAAGTGTATTTTATGGAGCGTGGGGGCCTTGAAAAATCCACAGAACTTGATTAAAAAGTATTTCATCTAGCCATTGGAAAATTATGGTTGCTGGGCATTGGCTCAGTCCTTAGAGGTACAACATGTTACCAATTTAAATGATGTGCAGTGTAAATAATATTGGTTCTAGGTTATTCTGTAGATTAAATGAAAATTTTTGAAACAAATGCTATGCTGGGAGAATTCCATGATGGAGGAATGCCGATGAGAGTTTAAATATTCAATGGAGAACAAAAAGATGCTTACTTCTCTTTAAGATAGCTATCTGTGTTCTTTCCATTTATAAACTGACTTCTCAATAAAAATTTGTGCATGCATGTGCATGTACACACAGAGAATACATTATATATATGTACACACACAGAGAATGCATACATATGTGTTGTATATGTAGTTTCTGTTGACTTAAATGCGGGAGGAAGAGGATTTTTTTTTATCTTACAGTTAATAACAAACTTCTGGTGTTAATAAAGTCAAATGCTTACAACTTGTAAGTGCTGTCTTGTATTTATAGATTTACTTTTCTTTTGATGGGCAAATGTTTGCAATATGATTAGAGTACTTTGCAAATGGAATTTCTTTTAATTTCATAGCTGTCTTTTACCCCTATCTTGATTTCTTCAGGTTAAAATTATTTTTAAATGATATATTCACTATTCCTAAAAGTTAAACCCCTTTCTATTCTTTTGTTTTGCGTGAGAGTGAAACTTGTATAAAGCTGCTTAATCTCTCTATTTAAGTTTACATAATAAGTTTCTGAAAGGTATTACTTGTACAGTGTTTTGCATAAAGGGATGGCATACTCTTCTGCTTGCATGTCCATTTTTGTCTTTCAAGTCTGTCATTCCAGACATTCTTTCACTTCACGTTTATGTCCTTCCGTCTTCCTTCTTTCTGTTTGTTCCTTTTCTGTTTTTGTTTTTAAACTACTAGTCTATGCTGACTCTGACCCATATGCTGTGGCAGGAGTGTGTAATGACCACGGCAAGACATATGCACTGTATGCTATCACAGTCCATCGGAGAAATCCAAACAGCGAAGAGACATGGAAGACATATCGACGCTACAGTGACTTCCATGACTTTCACATGAGGATCACTGAGCAGGTAATTAATCTTATAAATTCTTTTACGGTTTCTTTGAAAAGTGTTTTTTCTGTGGGATGGCATGGCATGAGTATTGGCTTTCTCAAAGTGACTTAAGATGTGGAGTTAAAGCATTAACTCCATATTAAAGCATTTTCTATTAAAGTTTACCTTTTTTACTGATTATATCATGTTATTTTTACTGAGCATTTTACAGGTGCATGTTTATATAGTTTAGTACCTGATGGCTATATGATTGCTCTAACAAAAGAAAACGGAACTTAAAAATCTTCCTTCCCTCAGCAGTTGGGTATTTTATTTGATATGTTTGTCACAGAGATTAAGAAATAAAAACTGAGATTGGGAAATAGGTATTTAGGTTTTAAGTGAAATGTTAAGGATTGGTGGGGTCTCAAAAGGGACAGCTGTTGGCAGCTCAGTGTACTGCTAGACAAATCTGCCTTTTATTGCTGCACTTGTATTCTCAGACTCTTTAACTCTCCTAAAATGAAAGAAGGAAAAAAATAGAGACTTGGAATTCACCAGCTGGTACAAAGTAAACCTGATGACATGAAAAAGTGTCAAAAAAGCAATGCTTTTGAAAGACGAGGGTGAAATGCTTTTAAACCCAGCCTTTGGAGAAGTCGGATTTGACTGCATAATCTTTGAACTAGTCAGAATTGTTGGATTATATCCGTTTACTGTGTTATTCATAGAGAGGCATAGAGAACAAATTCTGTGCAGGTAAGCTAGCATTATGAAATCACAACAGAAGTAAAAATAGAAAAGACTTTATTGAAAAAAGTGTACATCATGTTGAATATTTGTATTAACTATAAATGAAGTGTGCTTTGCATTTCTGATTATGTTAGTGTGCTATCACTAAATTTCAAATACCAGTTTTTGAACTCTTCTTCAAACGGACAATTATGGCTTCCTAGATCTTATAGTGAGTGAATGTTCTGCTGATGTAGGGCAGTTATTTAAAAATTATTCTACCAAGAAATGACTAGAAAAAATGTCAGAAGCCAAATTTTTCAAAATATAAAAGCTCAGAATTTTTTTGTTGCTAAATCTGATTTCTTTGAATTTGCAGAAAATTGAAATGTTAACCTAGAACACAAAAATTGTAAAAAGTAAAGAAATTCCTATGCTACATTGTAGCATCTTGGAAACTCCCAACAATTTTGCTTTGTTGTGAGAATAAAATAGACATTTCTGCTGAGTTTATGGGCACAGAAATATCACTGATACACTGAACACCCTTGTGCGTGTGCCTGAGACATTTTTGTTGACATATTAAGGGTAAAGGTTTGGATTTTTTATTTAAAATTAACAAGTAGGGCAGAGATTATTGGTTTATATTTTTTCAGAGAAAATAGGTACTTGATCCAAAATGGAATTGAAGTTAGCTGTGTATAGCATCTGTATGACCTTTTTATTCCTTAAAGTACTGAAGAGATTCACACCAATTTCTTTAAGTCAGTAATGTAATAAAAATCATTTGGAGTAGCTATCTGTATTTAAAATAGATGCTTTTTTCTGCTTACATTGTTTCTGTTAAGCTGCAAGTATCCAAATAACAACTAGACTGTTTTCTGTTATTTCCCCACATGACCTGTTTGTTTCTAAAGTTAGAAATTTATTCTTTGGTGCTTCCTACAGGCCATAAATGTTACAAGAGCTTTGTGACCTTCCAAAGTTTAATGCTGTCTTTGCACAGATACAGCCTGCAGGGACCGAATTAAATCACTCCTTAAATCTGTAATTTTGTGTGCTTCTCTAGGAGAAAAGGATACAACCATTTTCCAGATTTTTTTCTTAAGGCCTGGCTACTATACCTCTCTTTCTTTACCACCTTAAAATTATTATTTATTATTTACACAAAGTCTAGATTCTATATGTGAATAATCCTGATTCTTAGAGTTTTATTCTTGTCACTTTTTTATTTTTGTGCACTGTAGCAAGTATATTCAACCTTCTTAAGTGTTAGGGCCTCTGGTTTCCTAGCTACTTCTCTGGAAAACAAATTCTATCTGTAAAACTGAAATACATGTCAACCAGTGCCACTCACTTGTTACCTGAGGAAAAGGCACGAGTGATAGTGTATCAAGCATGGTATGATAACGTATGCATAAACTGGGTGCTGTCATGAGTTCTAGGAATAAAAGCTTAATCATTTCCTTAGTAGGTATGATCAAGAGAGGAAGAGAAATATGTTTTAGAAGGATTTACTTGTTCTCTTGATGTAGTCTCACAACCCTATTAACTTTAACAATGAATCTTCTTACTAAACTTTTTGCACATTATACTCATCTGTATTTAGAAAATGAGTATCACGTCTGTGTCCAGAAATTAAATTTTGCCCTTGACAGTCTCCTGAGAAGTTTCGTGCATTTGTTCTTGATGGGTTACTGCTCATTTTGGCTTTTCCAAGGAGTCTGAGTTCTGGGCTTGATGCAGAAATTATTTGTCAGATGAGAAAAGTCAGTGTAGTGAACCCTATAATTTCTGAGCCTATGTGGTGATATGAATCTTTTGAAAACAGGAAAAAAAAAATAATTTCTTTTTCTAGTTTGAAAACCTTGCAAATATACTGAAACTTCCCGGCAAAAAAACATTTAACAATATGGACAGAGAATTCTTGGAAAAGAGGAAAAAAGATTTAAATGCATATTTGCAGGTAAGTGATTAGGGGTCTTTGGTTATGTTCTTGGTTGCAATTCTTTTTTTCTGAGGTAGAAAATACGGTAGTGTGTTTTGTCTGTGTGGTGTTTTTTGGGTTTTTTTGTTTGGTTTGGTTTGGGTTTTTTTTTGTTTTGGTTGGGGTGGTTTTTGGTTTTGGGATTTTTTTTTTTCTCTTTATTATTTTCAGCCAGTTCTGTCACAACTCCTGAGCTGGTGAGATCCACCTGTGCTGGTTTTGAGGTCTATACAGTTAACTTTTTTCCATTATACTTGTGTTGGTGGTTACTTTCGCGTGTGCTGTTGCATAAGGATTGGTGTGGCACCCAATCCAGCAGTGTAGCAAACCACCCAGCTTCTCCATTCAGATAAGGCATGTATCAGCACAACCAAAGGAATCCAGTTATCTGACTTCATAAGGACTTTCTGGTCATTTAGAACTAAAATATGTTGGCCAACTCAATGGACATGTTAGCAGTAAATAATGAAGATGAATAAAGCATTGTGAAATCTGATTATTCTGTTTAGAGTGCTAATATTTTTTCTTTTGAGATGTGCCCTATTTTTAATAGCAATACTTTTTCAATCTTTTTGTTTATTTGTTTTAGAAGTAATTTGAGTGGTCATAAATACACACATTTTTTTGTGAGATACGATAATTAACATACTATCTAAAATTATGGGAATTACCAAGAAGCACACTGTTTCCATCTTGAGAACAGTGTAATGTTGTAATAAAATTTAAAGACTGATAGAGAAAATGCATAGCAAGATGTAGTGTGTTTGTGCATGGTACTTTTACCAAGCTGAATGGTCTGGCCTCTTTCATTATTTATTAAAAAGCATTTCTAATATTTTACTCAGCTCTTGTTAAATCCAGAAATGATGAAAGCTTCTCCAGCTTTAGCCCACTATGTGTATGACTTCCTGGAAAATAAAGCCTACAGCAAAGGGAAGGGGGATTTTGCACGGAAGGTAAGACTGTAAACAGAACTTCAGAACATTCATTAGTGTGCAATGATTGAATTAAACAGAGATAAGAACTGGGATTGAACAACTATGTAGTGTTTTTCAAAACAACTTGCAAGTGAGTTGCTTTAATACTTTGAGTAGCGAAGTATCTGAGGACCTGTGGAACCAAATATTTACCATTTTTATAGGATGTAAATTTATTTGTATGACAAGGAAATAAAATTTTCAAATCAGACAGTATATTGCACCAAAACTACTTTAAAAGTTACTTTGTCAGACATCTGTGTTCTGTTTTGTTTTTTTCCATAGTCTCATCATTTCTGATTTCTTTTTTCCAGTTCTTTACTCTGTATTTGCTGCTGTCCATGCTCTCCACTCTTCAGCTCAAAAGATGAAATGCATTTCCCTTGAGAAGCACATGTTATGTATTTAGTTGTTGTAACCATTCAAAGTCGTTGGTTGAATTTGAAGCTCTGAGCTGTGCATCTTTTTTTTTTTTTAAGCCGCTAGAACTCTCAGCAGACACGCGATTCCTTGTTCAGTTGACCAGTTTGTGTGGGCATCTGCTTTGCAGATATAGCTATTTCTAAACTTCTAGTGCTTTTGATATAAAAAGCATCGGAAACTCTATTGTCACTTCAAATTGTTCTACCTATATTCGTTAAATGCTTAAGAGTGAAACAGTTATTAAGGTTTATGTAATGACTGATTAAGATGTGATTTCCAGTGTATCAGGTTCCTCATAAACTTAACTTTTTAAGGGCATCACGCTAGTATTGTGCCTCTGTTTGGACTGAATTTAGAGTATATACTGAAAAAAAAATTGTAACAGCTCCTATGAAACTACTTCGGTTTTAATTATACTTGCCATGATATTAAAGAATATTACTCCAGTGCTGTTTGAAAGAGGCATGTTTCAGAGATGAAGAGTTGAAAGCAGAAGTGAAACATCTGGAAGTAGGAAGCTTGGAAGGGAAAAATGTTATTGAATGGAGAAGAAAAGGAAAATAAGTTCAAGCTAAGAAAAGCTGAGGGATGGGAAATGGGACTCAGAGAATAGAAGTGTTGAAAGATGTAAATAGCTACAGTAGTGCTATAAGGAATGAGAAATATAAATGAAAGTGAAGCTAAAGCTTTATTCTACCTTCTGTAATGAAGTTATGCAATTTGAGTTGTTCTTTATATTATTGTTCTCTGGAACAGTGTGATACTTCTCATAGTGTATTAATACACTGGTGTCCTCATAGATTATACAATTCTGGTTAAACATCTTCCCCTTCAGATGGACACATTTGTAAACCCACTGCGTAACTCTATGAGAAATGTATCAAATGCAGTCAAGTCTCTCCCTGACAGCCTGGCAGAGGGAATGACTAAAATGTCAGACAACATGGGTAAAATGTCAGAGAGATTGGGACAAGACATAAAGCAATCATTTTTCAAGGTAAGAAAATATTTGGTAGTTAATACATACTAGTAAATTAACAGGAGATAAGTTTCAGCGAGTCAGTAGCTAATGTATACCATAATGAGTCAAGTCATTAGACAGAAGGTTGTTTTATACTTACACCCTTTCAATAAGGTTCAGCAGTTATACTACAAACATGGAGTTCTCATTGCTATTAAGTAACATATATTAAGATAGCATCTGCAGACTGTTAGAACAGTACTTTTTTACTTAATTCAGTGCAGCCTCTTGATAAGAATGAGTGATTTTCTTTTTTTTTTTTTTTAGCAACCATTCTCATAAAGCTAGCTTGCTGCATCTGCTGCTTTCATTAGAAAAAAAACCCCAACAACTATGTTTTGAAACTTATAATAAGAAGATAGCCTCTTTTCTGCTTATTCCTTGCTGAATTCTGTTTTTAAATTAAATTTTCTTTCTGTCTTTCCTGCCATCTTTTCTCTCATCTTCCTAAAACGTAAGATGTTACAGGTGGGGAATGGTAGCATGGCTTCCTATTTAGAAGTCCTATGAAAGTAATAATAAAATCCTAACATGTCCATCTTACCTTCCTTTCCTCCACTTTCTGTGTGTAGCTGTAAGGTCAGTGGTCAGGGATTGTTCCATTTTGTGTTACCAAAGCAGTTACATGTGACAGATGTACGACAGCAACCAAAATGAGATAACCCTTAAACCATGAAAGGGAATAATTAATCTGTGTTGGTGTTGGGGATGGTTTCTTGGTTTGGAGTTTTTTGTTTGTTTTTTTTTAGTGGGGGGTGGAGAAGGGGAGTTAGGGTTTTTCTTAATTGCTTGTACAATAAAATGAGTGGCTCTGGACTTTCTCTTTGCTGGTAACTTTTCTGGTGTATGACTAACAATGTATCTGCACTTATACTCACTGGGAAGTGTCTGGCTAGGCAGGACTTCAGATAAAGGGGAAATGTGAGAAGAAATATCAGGCACATATGAATTTCTAGATGTTTTTCAGTTGAAGCATTAGGCATTTGAGAAAATGCATGGGGATAGTCGTAAAGGTGTTGTTAACTTGGATAGCTGTAGGAGAATACCTACAGGCTTGATTTGTGTAGGATGAAAGGACTACTGTATGTTTATCTGCAGTAGTATGCAACTGACTTTTGACCAGTTGCAAAAAATTGGTCTGATTTATTGGTATTATGAAATATTATTTCCTTTATAAACATTACATTTTTTCATTGTAGGTGCCTCCTTTGATCCAGAAAACCTATTCAGATCCTGACCATTGCCGTGTTGCAGCACCAATTGATGACAATGTGAGTCTGACATTCTTCCTTTCAGTTGACTCCTTTAAAACCAAATTAATGTGTTCTTATTCTGTATTAAGCTACATATTTATTGTTTTCTGATAATATGCTAGACACTCACAAACAGTTCCAAACTTTTTAAAGGAAACGTTTCCTTCTAAAATTACTATCTGTTAGTACTAAAATGGTTTGCACAACAGTGAAAACTTAGAGTGCTCATGCTACGACTTCTGTGTTTTGTGGGTGGGGTTTTGTTTGGTTTTTGATTTTTTTTTTATTTTTTTTTCCCCACTCCTCTCTCCAGTATCTGTATATTCAAAGTTAATATGGTACCAGACTCTTAGCATCATTTCGGTTGGCATTTTACGGATTCTGATTTCTGATGTAACCTATTAAAAAGCATTTGTTTACTTGATCACAAGTATTGTTTGATATGTTGTTGTGGCAAACATCTTCTGAATGTTTTCCTAAATAATAAACTTTTAGTATGTGGATACCTAAATTGTATAAAGTAGTAATATTAGAAACTTGAAAGTGAATTTTAAGCTTTTGATGCTATCATAAGCATATCATAAGCATATCATAAGTATTTTGCTATTGTTTTGATTGAAACATTGATCTTATATGTGAAAACAATTGGTAAAAACCTTTTATCTCTAAGTAGGACAGAAAGGCCATGAGATTACCAGTGATTATATGCAATTTGCTATGGTCATAAACCTGCACCTGTTCTGCCCTTCACATTTGGGGTTTTTGGTCACATCAAAGCATTCCAGTTTGTCTTCCTGTGCATAACTGCTATGGTGGCTTCTATAATAAAAGCACTAATAACAACTAAGATGAAAATCTACTACTGTCATACTACAGAATTTAGTAAATTCTCCCTCAAATTTTAATATTTGAAAAAAAAAATATTGACAGTTTCTACAAATATATGCCATCTATTGCTTAAAACTTCTACATAGTTACTGAATCCTCTGTTTTAGTATTTCCATAGCTGTTTTTTGTAAGCCGATCTGTGTCACATCATCTATTAAATAGTAAAATGATGCTGCTTTTCATCTAAAGCGTAAAAAGCACTTATATCCATGAAGAATTGAATGATATCTAAATAAAAGGCAGTTCATTGCAATGAAGTGTCATTGTTCTTTGGAATTGTTCTGAATTTGGCACAGTGCATCCACAGGAAAAAGACACCAAAGAAAGCTCCTTCTAGACTTTTCGTATTAGGCAATTAGAACAGCTAACAAAGGGAGAGTTCAGGGACAAGCTCTCCCTTTAGGACATGTTCACTTGTCTTAACTTTGTTCAGCTTTGGTGAAATAACTATTTCTGTCTTATTTTAAGAAGTCAATGGATTTTAGCCTAGTTCATCTTTAATTTTCAAGCTTTCTTTGCCGTTAGTGATGTTACAGGAGATTTAGGGAAGATTTCATATTAGAGTAAAATATAGAGCAAAGTGTTTCGGTCATTGTTCTGCTTATACTGAAACATTTGACCTGTGAAGTAACTACTAATACTGTAGCTGTCTTGAACTGAAATAAATGTTTACTGATTATACTTTTACTTGGTGGTTAGGTGGATGACAATATTCCACTGAGAGTAATGCTCCTCCTTATGGACGAAGTCTTTGATTTAAAGGAAAGAAATCAGTGGTTAAGAAGAAATATAAAAAATCTGCTTCAGCAACTTATTAGAGCAACATATGGTGACACAATTAATAGGTACTGTTTTTCTTATATAGAGTGATTATGTGACCTTCATGTGGACTGTGTCTATAAATCCTTTTTGGTATTACTAAATTACTGTGGTTTAGATCTGCTTTCATTTGCCTTTGAAGAAGATCAATAAACCAAGTACAAATGTAGTGTAAAATGGAGATAAACACAAAACATTACTGAAAGACAAAGTCCAGTAACTATTACATGCCAGAGAATTTCCAAAGAGCTTTAATGTTTCAGCAAGCGTGTGAATGTAACTTAATATTGATGGTGTCTGTGCTTTTTGCCTTGTGTTTTACGCTATACTTTTTTCTTAATACTATTTATTAATTTCTGTGCTATTTCTGTTTACATCTCTTCAATGCCACAAATGATACACTGGCACTATCAAATTATGTGAACTGTACCGAGTTGCTGTGTTTTTTTCTCTCACACTTTAAAAGATTGGGGGGAAGGGCGGAAGGGAAAAGACTATTATGGGGTCTGTTCTCCTTCCTTCTTCTCTCCCCCTGTGTTCTCTGTAATTCACATGTGCTTATTCATGCAAATGCAAAGCAAATTAGTGGTGCAAATAAGTAATGTTTCTTGCCCTCAGCTTAGAAATCGTTTTCATGCTTTCCCTTCTAATAGGTTGCTTATGAAGTGTAAATAAAAATACAAAGAAAACCCAAATTTATAGAAACAGGATTGTCACTAAATTGTCACTTTGGATTAGTGCCATGAATCAAAAGCTTAATTTCTGGCAGATGGGAAGTAGTTTCTTACTGCTTTTTCAGGACATTCCTCACTGTACTTCTTACCCTTCACAAGTATATTTGTAATGTTTTTATCACTCTTAAACATACAGACAGTTCTTGTGATACCAGTAGTGATGCAACCACATAGTAATAGCAGTATTGGGTCTTTTTCAGATAATTGAGACCTGTGCTTCAAAAAGCGTACTGCCCTGTTGAGCAGCTAATAGTTGTTGCTGTTTTCAGACTGTAGTATATGACAGGCTGCTGCTTATTTACTGCAGAAATATTCTGCTTCTACCTTTGGAGCTATTGCGGATACTCGTGACTTCCTCTGGTTCAGCAGTCATAGCTTGTCCTGGCAGATTCTTGGGGTTTAAAAAAACCATTGTGTTCTTTTTTTTATTTTGTTTTTCTTACTTTTCATATTTTCTTATTTCTTAGAAAACTAAATTTAAATTATGTTTAATTATTTCCCAGGAAATAATCCTGGGATTGTGGTGATAGACGTGTATATAATTTTTGCAAATATCCTAGATTTGGATATTGATCTCCATGTGTGTTGATGAATGAAGGTCAAAGTTTATGATCAGTCTGTATCTCCTGTTAAAGATTTTGAAGTAAGCACATAGATAAGTATGTAATTTGAGATGAAGTTGTCTTTTTGTTTTCAGAAGCAGAACTTGAAGAGTGCTCCATGAAGAGGAGCCCTTTACAGGCAGAACAATTATCTAATGCTGATGGGAGATGCAGGATTGAATTTGCAGCCTGCTTAGTCATCATATATTTACTTAAAAAGAAACAGGTGTTAGCTTTAGGAGTGATCAGTGACCTCAGATTTTTATCTTTAGAATCAGCACTTGCCTTCCTAGTGTGTAGTTTATAAAACCTACTTAAGGAGTTGAAGAAAGCTGAAGTTGTACTTTGTTTGCCCTAGAGTGCTCTTTAAAATGCTGTACTTTTGTTCTCTGTTATAAAAATTAAATGAGAGACTTGTTGGCTTTGATTTTAGAAAAATAGTTGATCATGTTGATTGGATGACATCTCCTGAGCAAGTAGCAGATGCGGTGAAACGCTTCAGGTATGTCTTTTGTCATAGCTGTTGCATATGAACTACTTGCCAGTTGGTGTCTAGTATCTCTGTATCCGTACTATTCTTTTTATGTGAGGAAATTGTTTGTGTACAGAATTCCAGCTGGAGCATACACTGCTTTTTACATGGGTTAAGTCAGAGAAAGTAAATTTCATGTGAAGAAGAATGTTTTTGAGCTCTCTCCTCTTTCTTCAGAAGTTCTTCGTTAACGAGTCTAGAGGTGCTGTATACTTACAAATTTCATCATATTACTGATCAAGTGTCTTGTTTGCCTTGATGAAGGCAGTTGCATGCCCTACCTTAAAAAGGCAAACAATTATTCCTAAAAAAATCCCCTAGCTCTAGGCCAGTATGTTTCATTTGTGGGCACATACTTTCAAATTCAGGCTTTAGTTCCCTTGTATCAAAGGCTTTGTTGTTCCTTTTCCTAAAAGTCTTAATGGCTTCTGCAGCGCTGTTGAGCAAGAGCTGTCTCCCTTGCCTCTTGGTTTGTTTTTTTTTCTTTTTTGTTGTTATTGGTTTTGTTTTGATGGAGTAAAGGAGGTAACATAGGATAACATATTAGGTAAAATATAAATAAAGTAGGATAACATATTAGCCATTAGAATACATGCTTTACAGGTATTCTGTTATTCTTTAATAAAACTGAGTAAGAATCTGTGCTTCTTATTCAGAAAGAGAGTGTTATTCACTGAGGCAAGTAGCTTTTTAGGCAGTCATGTCTTTTGCATTGGGCTTTAAGCTATACTGAAACATCTCAGCTTTAGCTTGTTGATAGGCTAACTACTGTCAGAGATCTAAAGAAGCATTTAATGTTAGTGGTGATAGACACTGGTTGGTAGAAGCAAATCTGAAATACGTTTTATGTAACAACTATGTGGTATTTGAATGCTTTTGATGTGTAATGTTTTCTTAGAATTTTCTTCATCAGATTGTTGCTAAAAAAAGTATAGGGTAGCTACTAATATTCTGAGTGTATGCACTTCTTGCCTTTGATTTCTTTTTTGCCTTTTCCCTTTTCTAATATTTGAAGTCTGTGTTAGGTGGTGTGCAAATTACTTTCTTGTATTTATTTCATGAGATAGCTTTGAGGAATAAAAAGAGCCTTTCATTTGATAAAATTTTTATGTATTTTGACAGATTTGCTTTTGTTACAGAGATGCTTTCTGGCCCAACGGCATTTTAGCAGAGACAGTTCCACGCAGGGACAAAGCTATTAGAATGAGAACAAGAGTGGCAGGGAAGACCAAATTACTGGAGGTAATGCCAGGTAAGTGAGTCTGGAATTGAAGCCTAATAATCTTTACCATATATTGTTGCTGGAATTAGTCAGTATTCTTACTGATAGTTAAAATGTTGACAAGAAATGTTGACATATGAACTGTATTTAAATAAAAAGGTTTTTTATTATTAAAGCACTGCATATTTTCGCATGTATTGTGACTTTGCAACTGTAATTCTCTTAGAACCACCCAGTATTTAGTTTCACTAAGTTTAGCAGATGAAATACCTGTATTCCAATGCACCATGATTACATGTAAAATAACACGGTTACACATATATAATGTAAAAGTGAAGTAATTTTCAGAAATCCTTTCTGCTGTAGCAGAACTTTCAGTTTAGTTGTGTTGTCTATAATAGAGGCACTGTTACTACAGATTCCAGGCTACATAAGTTGAAACACTTAGTATTCAGTTTGTTAACACAGAAGCAGAATTTAGATTAAACCTCTGTATAACCTTCGTTTTTGTAGACGAATTGAAGCACATCATCGGCGCTGAGACTACACGGAAAGGCATTCTTCGGGTCTTTGAAATGTTCCAGCACTCTCAGCTGAACAAGAGAATGGTGTACGTGTTTCTGGAGAGATTCCTAGAAACCTTATTTCCACAAAATAAGTTCCCTGAGCTCTTCAGCAAACTGCATTCACGGTCAAAGCAGATGCAGAGGTATAAGCAGAGACTACTTTCTACTCAAGCGCCTTCCTTACAGAAAAGGTGACACTTCAAACCCGCAAAGCTGGTGTATGTTTGTCCAGGACTAATTACTTGGGCAGATTCTCTGGGGCTTCAAACTCACATGCTGTTATTTCTGCACCAGTCTTCTAGTGTCACATATTAGATTATTAATGCATCTGTAAGACCTGTGGATCTTCTCATCTTCACTTGTAATTCAACCACTACCAGAAGGGTTTGCGTGTTTTAAATGATTTGGTGCGCCTTCATGCAACATTGAGAGGAATACTGGCCCAATATATAAGAATGCTGATTCCTTCCTTTCCTGAGTCGATGTTTTGCCAGCAATGAAAAGTGCCAGACTGCTCAAGTAAAGCACAACTATGGTGACACAATAGAAGAAAAGGATGTTTTGGCACTGGGAGATAGTGCAATGTGTGAGAATCAGGTGGAGTTGTTCAACATTATGACTGTTGAGGCTCTGTAGGGCTCTCTTAACATTCCCGTAAAGGCTGAGCTAACAGGGAAAACAGTCTTTGGAATAGCAGGTTCATAGGAGAGGGGAGAAATAGTTATAGCCCCATCATAAAAGTACATTTATTAAAGAAAAATAGAGGCAATATGGCTTTTATGCCCCTTTTACAACACCTTCCTTGTTTTAAAGAATAACATCAGATGTAATGGGGGGTTTAGTAAAGGCAGAGATGCAGTAGAAATAAACCCTTTATTTTGATTATTCTGTAGCTTAAGGGCCATATTCTGCTCTTACAGCACCTGGCATAGATATTGCATGTAACTTCAGTGGAGAAGTGGCATCTTATTTATGTTCAGTTGACATATTTGAACATATGTCAAGTTGAGAGTTGTAGAAGGAAGGGGGTACATGTTAAAAAGAGGATAGACATGTTAGAAGATGAGGAAATTGCACTAAGACACAGTTTACACACAACTCCCCACTAAATTCTGAAACTTTTTTTGGATGTGAAAAACTATGTCCTCCATAATTGAAAGATTCCTTACCTTTTAGTGTGTAAGCCTCGAATGGAAAATGTTAAATTAGTTGGTTCCTCACAGGTAAAAGATTTCATTAGTCATATGCAAACACTTGGAAAATCCTGAATGCATCTCAGTGTATATATGAAAATAAAAATGAGATAAAACTGCAATATTTTTTTAAATATTTTTTTTATTTTTTTGCGTAGTGTAAAATTTTAATAAAAATTTAACATCAAGGCCCCACATCCATCTGTTTAGTTTCAGTGAAGAATTTCTGTCCAATTAAAAATAAAGTAACAACCAAATAATACTGTTTGGCCACAGCGTATCTCAGTTTGTGTTTTCCATAGTCCCCTACTGTTTGAGCACCGCTATCTGGATATAAATAGGAAGTAATCCTACAGAGTCCGGTACTTTCCTGAACGCTAAGCGCAGGGTAAGATACAGCAATTGATCAAGGATCCTTTATAGCAATTTGTGTCGTAATGGGAACAAATGATCCTTTTACATGAGGGAGGAACATAGACCTTTTATGAAAGCGTTCTAAGAGAAGACAAGAAGGCTCTCAAAGGACCTAGTTAAATTGACTGAAGCCTCTATATAAATCATTTTTTCTCATGGACTCTAATGCAATGTAGCCTTTTATCATACTACTTAATGATGATCATATTGTACTGTTAACATTCTCATACAGTATGCATGGGCTCAAGTGCATTTGGGTTTTTTTTTTCTTTATTGCAGAACTAAATACTATAAATTAAATCCCTTTCTTTTATAGTCCCTAGGAAGACAAGTTGGTTAAATATGTAAGAACCCTTCCCCCTTCCTTTCTGCAGGTTCTGTAGAAGCGTGTTGAATTTAACAAGTTTATTGAGTTCTGTGTTAAGTAATCAGTGTAGCCAGCTCCTGTTGTTTACAAGCGTGTATCTTCCTCTGATGTCAGGGTGCTCAAGCATTCCTGATATCTGACTGATGAAACATCGTTCAGCAATTGTTCTTGGCGATATAGCAAATACATCCTTGAGCCTACCAAATCTAATTTATGGCTTTCAAATCACTGAATTTGTTATGCAGTATGAAAGTGGGAAGTTCAAATACTGTTTTGTCAAATCTGTGGTACCATGAAAAAATTCAAGAGAATAGTGATAGTGTGCAAATTTGGGATTTTTTTTTTATTATTATCTGGTACATTTCTATCAAAAAATAAAATAATATCTCTAAGAATGTGAAGTGAACATAATACACCATGTTTATTAGTTTTACTTAATGAATTTATTACATATATATACCTATACACACACTTATATACCTATGTGTGCATATGTATATATGTATTGAAGTTTTGTCTTCTGTATTTAATTACAGAATGTGGCTTCCTAATTCAGTGGTGCCTGTTGGCTGACAAGAATAATCAGAAATTAATCCTTTTTGTTAAAAAGAGTCTGTGTGTATCTCTATTTAAATGGTTTTCCTGTTGACAGCTTAAAATACCTACCCTGTCAACCCAAGCAGCCTCTTATCCTAGAAAGTTTCCAAAACTGAATGTTAATATACAGCACCTAAGTGTCTGGGTGTTTCTTCTGGCCTTTGGGTGCTGTGACTGGCTGCTGAAAATTGTGCCATTGTCAACAAATGCACTTGTTTTAGCCTTAATTATTTTTAAGAGAAAACAAGCAATTGAATTTTCCATTTGGTTCATCCTCAAGCTTGTGCTGCTGGTGTTTGCTAGAACTATACAGTAAATTTTAAGTGCTACCAGAATGTGTACCAAAATAAAAATATGTGAATTCCACAATCTAAATTTTAATTCTGTGCAATATTTTCATTTACTGCATGTGTATTTGGATAACTGTAAAATAAATGAATTTTTAATGTTTTGAAGTCTAGGTTAAAAATATCTTCTCAGCTGAACAATTTTGCATTCTGTTGTTGCGTTAGTTTATTTAAGGACTTGTTTTAAAAGTCTTATTTGTTACTCCTTTGTTAATTTTACCCTTGTTCTCAATGTTCCTTGCTCGTCTGAGCAAAGCTCATATATTACAAGGGAAAAATCTGAAGAGCACATCTCATGAATATAGCTGTTATGAATTACTTGTGCATATCATTGTACAGTGTCAGCTGTGTGCCTAATTGTTCTATTGATGCTTTCTCCCCTCCCTTTCCCTTCCTCTCGTTTCTGTAACAAAGAATGCACATGAACCAGGCTGCCATGGCCACTTCTACTGAATGGCAGAGGACTCTGAAATTTTTTTTGGTTTTTTTTTTGAGTTTGCATTTATGTTCTGTCCAATAGAAAGCTAAAAAATTACACTAATAAAGTATTAACAGGATTATGACCAGTCTGTTTGTTTTTAAAATAACTTTCTCACTAACAGGTACGAATGTTCCTCAAGTCCGGAAAAAAATCACTGAAGATAAAAATACTGCTTTTAAAGCAATCCTTCCGTGTTTGGAAGGCTTTGCTTTTAACCAGTTAATCTCTACATTCATCTTCAACCAGCTTTTGCAAAGAGTCCTGTATTTTAAAAGGATTTATGTAGAAGTGGTGGGATTGTTTGGTGTAGGAGCGGGTTTTTTATATTGTTGCATTTTTTTATTCTCTGGCTTTTTCCCCCAGGTTTATTTTTGCAGCAGCTGGATCTACCATGGGAGCACAATTGTTACCCTTGATATATTTATTCCAGCTGTTTCACATTCATCAAAAAGACATCCTGAGCTATGGAGATGTTAGTTCTTTGACCCTAGGGTAAAGTGTTTACCACTTTCACTAACTTAGTTTTGCTACAGGATATAGACCATCTCAGGAATTTCACTAGCTGATTGCAAGGTCTTACTTATTGAAGCTAGGATAACTTCATGGCAAGAAATTCACACCATTATGAACTTCTAAAAGTCTTTAAAGTATCTGCTATTTGCTTAGTGAGGGTAATATGTTTTCGTGTATTATTTAAATCTCCAGATTATTTATCACATCTGGTTTATTTTGGTTTTGCTGTCTAGTGAATGTGTGAGGATTGCTGAAGTTTGTTGTAAAGTTCAGTAATCAGCATCACTCTGCATTGACTTATTTAACTAAAGATTTCATGATTCATCTTTTAGAAGGAAATTATATATTGAAAGCATATAATAAAATTTTGTGTATTTGGAAATAAATTATCTTTGTTTTCACTGCCACTGCAGCTTCCACCACATACACAGAGAAATATGTTTGAATACTTCCATATTCAAATATCTGAAATAACTGTTTCCCATGCTATGTCTTTTTGAATTACTATGGCATGTTGGGGTTGGGATAATCTGCATGGGTCAGTTAAATTACTTGGTATCTGGTTCAGCAAGGGCCAACTGGCACTCTCAATTTGACATTTTAGAATTGAATAGTACATAAATTAATTAAGGATGCATCATGGGTGATGTTGCAGAAGATACTAAGTAGTATTCTTTTCAAATAAGGTGGTAAACTACTGAAGTAGAAAAAACCAGAATACCTTCAGCAGTCATTTGATTTCTGAATTTAAACTTTTGGTATTATGGTACTTTATATGCCAAGATTTTTACTGTGACAAAGGCTGTACTGTGATTCTGACAGAAATGAGAAAAACCTCTGTTTCTGTCCATTCTAGTGGTGTTTGCTATGCAGAGACAGCACAGCAGTTAGACCCTTCATTCTGAGTACCATTTGAAAATATGATTGTATTCTGTATGCAAGATCATCTACTAAATCCGTAGTTAAGAAAACTGGATTGCTGATTCATATCTAAATGAAATGGCAGTCACAGCTTCAGCTGTTCATGTTGAAAACAAATCCTTCACCTGATTTTTATCAATGCATACAATATATCTGCACACTTTTGTGACCTCCATGATGATTTTATGATTGTGGACTACAATTAATACGAATCCATAAGAAGCTACCTTTTAATTGTAAAAGTTGTTTTAACTGACAAGTACTGATGATTTATTTTGTGCCACATCAAGTGATTTATTTTTTTTTTTATTAAACTGAAAGATGTGCTCTCATAATGAGTCCATTAACCCATTTCTTCAGAAACCAAACAGCAAAACTTTGTACCCATTTAGTAACAGCATGTGAAGTACAATATTCTCACTGTTTCCATTAACTTAGAGACTTGAATAAACTGGAAAGAAAGCACTACAGAAGAGAATTTGAGGTGGGTCAGAAATATCCTTCAACTTCAGAATTGTATTGGAAATGTTAAAAGCGCCACTAACCTCCCTTCCCACCTGACACTTTCACACTGCTTATACAAATTGGATTGTAAATAATTGAACTTTGCACGTTGTGAAGAGTAGTTTCTTTACAGGTCTGTTAGGTTTTTTGTGTGTCTCTGATACTGCATGCATGTGTTGTTCTGAGATATAAACATTTTGAATCAAGCATTTCACATTGGAGAAATACTATTTCACAAGCAATATTCCTTTCCCATGAACTATTAGTGGGTTTTACCACAGATTGAGAGAATTACTCTCCAAATCATAGAATCGCAGAATAGTTAGGGTTGGAAAGGACCTTAAAATCATCTAGTTCCAGCCCCACTGCCATGGGCAGGGACACCTCACACTAAACCATGTCACCCAAGGCTCTGTCCAACCTGGCCTTGAATACCGCCAGGGATGGAGCATTCACAACTTCCCTGGGCAACCCATTCCAGTGCCTCACCACCCTTACAGTAAAGAACTT
>JANHGB010005173.1:29589-48417 GCA_026283785.1 Coracopsis vasa
AGATCTGTAGATGGGGCATTTAGGAACATGATTTAGTGGTGGCAGTGCTAGTTGGAATCAATGATCTTAAAGGTCTTTCCCAACCTAAATGATTCTATGATTCTCTGAATATTATCTGAAGTCTCTACTGCTTAAGGAGGTGGCCTGGTTCTTCTTGTCCTGCTATTTGTCTTAAAGACAATATGGAGGAATCCAGTCATGTAGTGCCTGCACTATTTCACTACTGTCTATGCCCACTTGGGTCTTTCTGCATGGCTGATAATTAAAATTGGTGTTTAAGGTCTTTTGATGGCTGTACCCAATAACTGCTGTTTGTTCAACCTAACTTTGTTAAATGTGGCCCCCGTGCCTCTTACTGTTCAGGTTTTGTAAAGATGCATTTTCAGATTAGCCATGCTTCACTACCGAATCTACTTATTAAGGAAACTTTGCTGCCTCAAGTTTTTATTGCTGACTACCTTAACTTAAACAGAGATGCAGGTTTTGCTGAAAGAACATCTTTTCCAGAATAATCGTGACTTTGCTTTTGGCTGCTGGCTTCTGCAACAGTATCATGGCGTATTACTAAGGTAAGGAATACATTTCCTATCTTTGTGCTTGTCCTTGTTACTGGAAAACTCTCAGACAAATGAACTGTGCAAATAAGCACATTTCTCCAGATATTCATTGTCAAACCAGAGTTCAAGTAACTGGCAATAATTTGGGTACCTTAAGACAGAAATCTGTTCTGTCCTTGCTCAGCTTAAAGTGCTATTAATAACTGTAAGTACACTTTAGTAATAGATTAATATTTTTTGTAAAGAAGCTCTTAAGAAATTCTTGAACTAATGGGTATCTAGCATTTACTGAAAGAGGTCTGAGGCTTTCCAGCTGCAGTATACCTACTCTAAGGGCACTGAAATGTACTTTTCATGTTTGAAATGTGCAGATACTGAGTGTATCACAAACTGCAAGCTAGTAAATGCCTTAGTAATCATACATATCTTATTTTATGGATGAAATACTTCATTTTCCACAGATTTGCTTGGCTCCCTAACTTGCTGTATTCAATCTCTTTCAAATTGTAACATGCCTTTCCTTTTGTGCCTCTCCATGCCTCAGAGTTGAGGGAACTGGGAAGAAAGTGATGGTTACACATAATTTGTCAAGGAATGTATGCTGTCACGATGTATTCTAGATGATGCTGTTGTTCTTCCTTCTCACTTTTTCATAGGGCTGTGCTGGGGGTTGAGTGTGTTACTGGTGGTGCCCCAGCCAGTGCTGTGCCCTGGCAGGTCTCTGTTTCTCACATGTGCCCTAATCCCAAGGTGAGACAGAGCTACTGGGGGTGACCCGGCTTTGGGGTGTCCATTTGATCCCACACATGTGGGCTGATTGGCAGCACAGCTCAGTGCAGGGAGCGCTTTAAAGCAGGAGTGGGGCAGTGGCTCACTGAGCAAAAGTAAGGGAGGGAGTAACTGTTCTCAGGTCTCAAAATGTTTCTGTGGTGTTGAGGTTTCAAGCTCCTGTGTAATTTGAGTTGTACCGTGCTCACTTCTGGGGACGTAAAACACTGGCAGAAGTTTTTCTTCATCCCTTCACTGTAACCCATGATGCTCTTCTAACAGCGAGGAGAAAGCAAGCGAGCTTCTGTCACTGTTAGTGACATTCTGCTCTTGATACCTCATTGGTACTTCGTTAACTGAATGTTTTTAAAAAGTGCTGTTTTATTCAAGTGCTGATATGATATAATCTAAATTCAAGGGGAGAATTTTTACTGTTGTCTTTGGAAAGCTCAGCACAATGGTGGTGCCCCCCAACCTTTCTCCTCAGAGCAGCATGGCTGAAGAGCTTTCTGGCTGTGCAGAAAGAAGCATGCTGCTACCTTTTTCTTTTCTTGTGCTTTCCATGAAGGACAGGTGCTAGCAGCAACCATAACAAATTTCAGCAGAGGGCATATCCCGGTGAGCTGATGACTGACTGGTTTAATGACCCTCAGCTTTTCTCTGGGTCATTAACTCTTCTAGGTAGTTATTAATCCCCAGGAAACTTCCTGAGTCTCAATGTTCAGTACTTAAGACAGTCTCTTGCAGATTTTTTTCCTACAAAGCATCCAAAACACACATGCAGCTAAGTCTTTTTTTGTTTTCTTTCCAGATGTTCCAGTGTTTTTCAGTCTTCTGGAGAAATCTTTTCTTATCTTGGTGATTTATTTTGGCATCTACTTGAGTTGGGTGGTTGCTGCTGTTACATGTCTCCAGACTGAATATATCCACACTCTTTGGTCTTAGGGCCTTCACTCTCATTTGATTAAGCTAACTGCAAATGTTGGTGCACAACATAATGATTGTTGTGCTTTGGAACATATAATTATTGACCTAATTCTCTCTTTCCATCCTTTAGAGTTACTGCACTTTACTGATGCCCAGAACAACAGCTGCTTGCAGAGGATGGAGAGATTGATGCTCTTGCAGACACTAGTACAAACATGTCCTCTGCATGTCAACAATTAATTCAGTATTTTTAGAGGCAGAAGATGAGGACTTCAGCCATTCAGCAGCCACAGCATGGCTTGAATGGATGATGCCTCAAAGAACCAGAAATGCTTTTATTTTACTGTTGTGTGCTGTTATTTCCTTTAAAATACAACTGCTTAAGGTGTTAGGGGGGATCTTTGAAAGTATTTACATTATGATGAAAAAGCATCTGCCACAAGGCACAGCTGAGTATTGGAGAAAACAACCCATTTCAACTGCCTCCAGAAGTACATTAATGCACCAAAAGCCTTACTCCAAATGTGTCTGAGATACAATGACAGGAAATCCTGACACCAGACACATTACGAGATGCTCCTGAGAAACTTCAGCTTCTGGTGCTGTTTGTGCACAAACTCTTCCTTTAACATTAAATGTTTTGAAATCTTTAAAATCAGAAATGGTTTATTACTGCCTGATTAGACCTCTGTAGCAACTGATCTCTGGGTTTTACACACAGCTTGCGAGAGGGAGGTTTTTTTTTCAAGGCAGCCTCAGTCTGGAGAACATTTCTGGGGTGCAAAATACCAAGTTATGTGAGGTATTGCACGTGTTACAGCAATGCTTCTAGAGAGCACATGCGCTGGGAAAAGCTATAACCAGGCTGTGACACCTGTATAAGATCCCAGTAAAACTTTTTCCTGTTGCACTTTCGTTTCTCGGTTTGTCTCTGTCTGTATCCAGGACCTTGGAAAGGCAGAATGGCCAAACCGTCCCAAGACGGACAGAAAAGCCATGAGAGAAGAATAGACCTGAGGAGTGAAAAATCACCCCAGACTTCTATTTCCTCCAGTTCAATGAAGATAGCAGGCTTTGCTGTGGTAAATTTCCCATTCCCGTCACTAAGGTGTTGCAAGCAGGATTAGGCCCTGTGCAAGAAGTAACTCCCTCCCCTTTATTTGTAGGAAGTTATTCTCATTTCTCTGCAGACCAGGGCTGAATTGCTTTGATTCATTTATTTCAAATACATATTTGAATAACTTTGTGTGTGTGTTCAGGCACCTATTACATTTTTATTACTCTGGGTTTTTCCAGGAAGCAAAACTTATGGTTATCTTCCCTGTACAGAGCTCCTTTGTGCTTCTTTTGTGAGGTAAGCAAGTCACACCTCCAGTAAAGAAACAAAAGCTTTACACTGCAAGTACTTCCACTTAAATGTTCTGTCTATAAAAATAGGCTGATGAGCAGTTTCTCAGTCCTAAATGTAGCTATAAATAATAAAAGGACAGTAGCTGCCAAGAACAACTTTTTAAAATTATACTTTTTTCAGGCAAAATGCACAACTTTATAATATCTTTATCTTTAGAGACAAGAGTTGGGTTTTTTTCTTTTCTTTTCTTTTGATTTTGTGCCCATGATAAGCCTGTAGCTGCCAGTTTATAAATCAAGTTATTTACTCTGTATTTTTTCCACACAGGCTGGAGTTGGGCTACTGCAGTCTGGCTGGGAATGGCACAAATATGAAACAAGATTGCCACCTTCTGGAAAAGCTTTGGAACCTGAGGTAAATTGGGTGTGTTGGAATTTGGGATGGTTTTGTTTAAACGGGTTTAAGATGGTGGTAAGTATTAATGTCTGCTTTTCTGGCTATGCGCTAGCTAACTGCATGGCTGGTCAAAGGCTGAGTTCCCTCATGATGAGCCTGTGATTCCCAGGGAGAAGGGTATCATGCAGAGAATCTGCTGCAATGACAGTGAGGATGTTTATTGCCTTTAGCCAGCTCGGTGACTCCTTTAAGCCATAGAATACAGGGTGGAATACACACCAAACAGTTTAAAGATATTCAGTAATTATAGATGTGGAAAGCACAACCAGTTAGAGCTGTCTTTCCTGGCCTAAAAATGGAAAAACAATTGAGAATTATTGTTCCTCAAATATTCCTATGGGGATAAGAAAGGGCAAATATTTTGGATCTGATCTCTTTAAACTATCTCTGAAAAAACAGTGGTGAGCAATATGCAAGTTTACCAGTAACACTTTGTTTTCAGAATTTCTTTTTAATTCCTCAATTCAAAGCCTGGAAATGAAGCTAATGAATATGGTTTCAAGCACTGTGATAATATCTCGGTATTCAGTGTGCGGCTGTGTGGGTAAACACTTGCAGTTCTATTCAGCTCCAAGCCAAAGGTGACTTCCTTCAAAAGCAGAAGCTGCAATATCAGAACCGAATCATTTCATGGACAGGTAAACTGGCATTTTTCCAGTGGAACAAACAATGCCCCATTTGTTTTCCTGCTGCAGTTACTGTTTTAAAAGACATGCATTTAACAGTTGGCATAAGTCAGTCTGAGCAAAGTGAGCCTACAGACCTTTAAACACAGTATTTTATAAGCAAACTGTAGCCCCAATAATTCTAAAGAGAGCATTTTTTCAGAGCTGCTTGGGACCAGTATGGATGGAGAGCCCTGCTGTGGGTCCTCTGCCTGGGTAGGTCCCTTTGCCTTGGCCATTGGCATGGGTGGGAGTGGCCAGTCCTCTCCCCAGTTGCCAAATTACATTTGTGCTGTTTCTCAGTTACTGATTCTCCCTGTGACTGATCTCTCCCATGGGACACTAATAACAGAGGTAAACAACATGTCTGACTCTTTGCACAGTTTGCATAAAAAGATGAATCAGTCTTCTTGACCTGTTGCCTTGAAGGCCACACTCACTGTCACCTGTTTTCTGACATTCAAATGATACCTGAAATGGAGCTTTTGCTATACCATTCTATTACAAATTCAATTATGAAGTCTGAAGTTGCTTCTCTGACCTTTTTTTCAACTGTAAGGGAAGAGCAAACAGCCTGTATGGAAGCTGTATAGAAATACATCCAAACTAGAGGGAAACCCACTTACCGAAAGTATATAAGAAGTGGCTAAATGCTGTATTGTTCAAACAAAACTAGGCAATCTCCGTTTACCTTAGCTGACCTCTGAATATGTTAGTGCCTGTGTTTTACTTTTACCTCATGCATTTATTTTGCACCAGTACAAATAAAGCTGCAGAAGAAAACCTACTCATGAAAATCTTTTCCAGTTTGTTAACAGAGTGCAGAGAAGAGAGGTGGAAATAACAGTGAGGTGCTAATTATTTACTGCTTATTGATGAAACAGAGGAAAAATAAAAAACTCAGCTTTTGGAAACTGACCCTTCCAGTGCTCAGAGGTGACTGGTTTTGTCTAATGCTGTTTCTGAAAGCTGAGGTAGCCTCCTGCAGTGTATGTAGTGTGGAAGGTGAGGGGTGATGCGCTGTCTGAAAGTACTCTGTATGGAGGAGATCGAACATGACACTCTAAAATGTGTTTAAGCTAGCTTATTAAATGTACAAAATAAGCAATTCTGAAATCATGCTTTGTAAAAGAATCAGGAGCTGATTTTTCACTGCAGATACTACTTTGAATTTAAAAAGAAATAAAAGATAAAAAAAATCCTCATGGTGAAGATGTATTTGGCTGAGGCGATGCAATGAGCCACTAACACAGCACAAAACAGAACAAAAAGTTGCCCAGGTTCCATGTTTCATGAACTGATGCCATGCTGGGGACTGTTAATGCTCTCAGGGGGGTTGTGTAACAGAGACATCAGGTCCTGCTGTGCCTGTGAGGTCGCAGTTGTGGGTTGAACTTCATACTTGCTCTCAGGTATAGATGCATCTGTGCAGCTAGAGCAGGATGAGGCTCACATAGAGTTTCCTTCCCAAGTCTGGGTCAGACAGCTGAAGGGTAGATATATCTACCATTATTTATCTGCTGGAAGTTGTACTGAACTGACTGACTCAATTTAGCAGAGGTTATTTTGCAGCTGTCTCATTTACATCACTGAAAGGAAGACTTAAAACTTCCAAACATGAAGCACTTGTAAAGTAATGCATTAACTTCTATTAAACTCAGCACTTGTTCTTCCTCTTACAGGATCTGCTTGGTGAAACAGCAAACTGGAAGTGTATGCATGGAGACAAGCCTATAGCACTAAGCATTACTGCTGAAAATTTGAGGAGAGCTGCCAACTAATTAACACATCCAAGCAGCTTTGCTTTCCTGCTGAGTTACAGCTGCAGAGGGACTATTCATGGAGCTGGTTGTGAGCACAGTGGTTCTCTGTGCTTTTTCCCAAACTTCTGATATGTGAGCAAGTGACAAACTGGAAGAAGAAAAACATTCAAATAAATACTTTTAAAGGACCTCAGGAATTACTGAGAAGTTCTTGTTCCTGTGCATGTTAATATCCGATTAAAAGAAAAAGGCCCCACATGGAAACACTGGAAATATGTTTTGTAGGGAAGGGATGGTTTAACAGGGATTTTCATCTTTAATATTTATGATTCTGACACCTTCTAATAGTCAGATTTATCCCATCTCCTATTTCATCACCTGAGATCCAGATTTTCAGAAGCAGCCAAACTGGTAAGTGCCTTTGAAAACATAACCCTAAAGGCCTCTTGGTCATTCGGAAGCCTGGTGCATGATTTACTCTCTGAGAAAGGCTGGAGTGTGTCCTGTGGGAAGCCTGGGACGCACATGTGAATGGGCCTTTCTTTTCTGTGACGCACCAATTAGACGTGAATTGTGGCCTTCATAAGCCCTTGCAAGAGCTTGTGTACCTCCTCCCTAGGTACTGGGTACCTGTCAGACCTGCCCTGGCGCTCTGGCCTTTCCTCTTCAGGTTTCACCTACGTTAGCCTCTGACATTAATTCTATTGCATAGCCAGAACACAGATCACATAAAACCTGTTCCTTGTGCATACAGGCCCTTTCTCTTGTAAAAGTGGAAAAGAGCTTTGTAACAGAGCCTGTCTGTGTGACCTTAACAGCAAGGAGAAGACTCCCAAGTGGAGCAGGCACTATCCTTTCATGGGTAATCATCAGGTCTTCACTTGGACTGAGCAGTGCCACAGCTATTTCTTATTTTGGCTTTCCTTTGCGTTTTCCTTCTGCATGGGGTGATGCTGAGGACTGATCATGCCAGATCCTGGTTGTACCTGACATGTCCACAGCCTGTGGACAAGCTGTAGGGTTTCCAGGAAAAGTAATCCATAAAGCATGCTGGAGAAGCAGCACAGGCGTACAGCAGGGGCTGTCACTTTCCTTTGCCATTGCTTCTTTCACCAGCTTCTTTCTGGCTTTCTCTTTCTACTCAGCCTTGCAAATCATTGGCTTACTGACCAAGCCAACGTTAGAGATCATACAAGGTTTCAGAGCATTTTACTGCACCTGGCTGTATATTACTACAGCTCAGGCTTCATAATTGAACATTTAGAAATGGATATAATTTTCTGCTGCTTCAGAATTTTATTTTTTTTCCATTCTTCAGTAGTTTCTTCACAGGAAACTTGTGTAAAGCAAAACCACATTAAGTCAAGCTTCAGAAACACTTCAGCGTCTTCCCCCGCAATGCTGGATCTTTCATTTCTCGTGGTTATATTTCCATTTAAATCATCATAAGTATAAACCGATATATGCATGTGCTGCATTTGCGGCTTAAATGTCTATAGCTTTTTTGAAAAATTGCTCAAGATTACAAAACATGTCAAGTTAAAACCCAGAAGGGCTCTTAATGAAAGCTTAAAAACGTAACAGTGCTTTTCAGACAGATGTCTGCAACAGGAGAAAACGCTGATGAGCATAGGCTTGATGGACTAGTAGTGCCACCTACTGAATAAGAAGGCATTAACAAATTTATAGAACTCCCTACTAAATAAATTTACAGTTTCTACAATTATAACATAAAGTGTAAAGGAGTAGCTTTAAGAAGGAAATATATTCTTTTCCTTGGATTTCAAGCCTGAAACTCTTGGAGTTCACATAACAGACTGTATTCATGGTACCGTGATAAGGCTTGTCTATTGCCACAAGGTGATACGTATCACATCATGGAGTTTTTTGGGTTGGGTTTTTTTTTCAGATATGTATTTTTTAATAAAACTAGTGTGATTTATTTTTCATGACCTCTTTGAGAAGTTTCCCATTCTGTATGAACTTGTTTTGTATTAAAACATGCATCTAATGTTGTTCCTGAGTGGCATTTTCACTGGCAGGGTTTAAGGATATGACAACAGGAAATCAAGTGCAGCTGGAGATTTTTCCTCCTTTTTTTTTTTTTTTTTTGGTTTGGTTTGATTTGTTGTTGGGTTTATTTTTTAAGAAAAAGGAACTTTGAAATCTCAGATTTTGATTCGAAATATGAATCCGTATGTGGTATCTATCATCTCCATTGTGATCTGAGGGGCTGCTTTCTATTCCTTGAGAGGCTGTGTTTAATATGATGAAATCCTGAGTGATTACATGCACTATCCTGACTACTAATGACATGCTCAGCTGGTAGGATGAACAGAAGACGAGTTTCTCCATCATAGCCTGATAGTGCAACTTTGCAGAGAGATGTGCACTATAAAGCATTAGGTCTTACGCAGATGTAGAAGCTGTATACTGAGGATACTCAGTGTTTTGCCTTTCGTGTATATCACAACTAGACTGAATGCAAACAGGTTTTTGACAGTATTTGCTTTAAAATAAGCACACAAAAAAAGGAGTGATTCAAGTAACATGCAGGGAAAAGCAAGAAAGAAAAGGTTGCCCCTCTGTATGTATCTGAAGTGGTTTTTGTAGGGTTTTTTTCTTCTTCTTTCTTCTATTTAAGCCATCTGAAACACACATTTGAGATCAAAATAGTTACTGGAAATAAGAATGCTTAGCATCAATAACCTTCTGCGTCACACTGCTTGCTTCCTGCTTTGATGTCTTTTGCAACAAGAGAGATTCTTAAAGAAGAAATTTTTCTTTGTAGTTTTATTCCATTTTTTTTTTAATTATTTAGGGAAAAAAAGTTTGTCTGTCTTGCATTTTTTGTTGATTTTCATAGTAATTGTTGTGATTCACCTTCTTATACCATTGTTTGAGCTCCCTGTCTGTAGTTCAATGCAAATAAAAGCTCCCTTGTGGCCTGACACATGCTGACTGGACCCCGTTGTGGGATGCCTCTGATTTAGTTATATATTATTATTGTTCCTTTTTCTCTCATCCCCTGCTCTGAATGGATCTCTCTGGTTAGTTTTACTGGGATGTGAAGGTCTGTGATTGCTTTGTTTGGCAGGTCTTTCTCAACAAGAAATAATGGAACAGATTCTGTTCTGAGTGACTCAAAAAGCACTTCAAGGCTGGATGAAACCCTTCTTGAATGAGGCCATGGCAAATTGGTATAGAGGGGAAATGCAATTAAGGAAACGTCAGCTTGAGTGCTTAGATGCGAGTCTTCAGGAAAAGCAACCAACAACAGATGCACAGTCTATTGCTGACCTCCAAGGTCAAAAACTTGTACATTTAAGAGAAAAATGCTTTGGTGACTAATGGAGCCCTTTGAGTAACATCCTTTCCCAGCCCAGGAGAGTGGCCATTTCAGCTTCATCAGAAAACTGCCTCTGAACTGTTTTGTAGCCCTGACAACTAACCCGTTCAAAGTAGAAACAAATTGTAAAGCCTTCAAAAGGGTCTCTGATCTTTTATCTTTATCCATACCGGGTTGTGAGTGGAAAAGTGCGTGTACTCTGAGCATGCTAAGAATAGGGATGCAGTGTGCTGGTGATTATTTTTTTCTAAGATACTGTTCTGTTTAATGCACTAAATCATACTCCTATAAGGTTAGATTACACATATAAATCCAAAAAGTCTGAATTTAGAGTTCACGTGTCTTCTTGTTACCTTAATAATACTTCCTTGTGAATAATGTGTATCTTTTTTGATAGCAGGATCTTTCACGACAAGATCATGTAGCACTGACTAGTCTGGCCTACTAATATATTTTATGGGTATGCTCATCATATAATTTTCCCTCTTCAGTGTGTGTGTGTTTAGGGTATAATGGGAAGAGAGTGGGCTAGAAAGTCTTATGATTTATTCAGACTTTCAAAATAGTAACATTTTTTTTTAATATTTTAACAATGTTTTACTTAATTCTGAGGTTCTTGTCCTCAGACAATGACAGAAGAAAGCAAAGTAGAAAATGGTGAGTATCCCAGGCTGGGGTAAGATTTTGGCACCCACTGTTTGCAGGCATAGCACAGAAGAGGCAGCTCCAAGGGGGTGGAGATATATACCTTTCAAATCTATTCTTTCTGAGAGCCAGCGCAGGCCTTGGTATGACATCACACAATTCAGACACTCAGAAAGACAATATTTTTTCGGCTGCATGGTCAGAAAAAAGGCATTTACTAGCCCATTGCTGAGTCAAACCAATGACTTTCTGCGTGTTGTTAACAGTAGCTTCCTGGGGCTGGGGAGGCAATATTCTCTGTCACATCACTGTCCTAAACGCCCTTCTTATGCTCCCATCCTTGTCTTTTATACATTCTCAACCTACTAACAACCAAGAAAAGTAGTGTTTGAGCAGCTTCCCATCATGGCTGCACATGGCAAGTTTGATGAGTATGAGCCCCTTCATGATTCCTCCACTCAGTGCAGAGGCGCTTCTTTCCTCCCATGCTTAGTGGTTTGGGTGGTTTGCTCCTGAAGGAGCAAGTTCTGCAAATGGGACTTGTTGCAGGTTGGCTTTCAACACTGGCTCTGCAAAAAAACACTTCACATACACACACAAAACAAACAAATAAACAAACAATTAAATAAAGGTAACTTAAAATGTTTGAAATGCACTAGTGTGGTTTGTTATTTTTGGTGCTATTTGTAGCTTTAGAAGGACTTTTGTTTTCTGTGCTCCCTACCTTTCAATGTCTGTTTGATTGGCTATGTGCAGGCTGTCTTTTTGGAAGGCAGAGGAAGAAGTCTCAATAAACATTCAAGGCCATTTGATTTTTGTCCTTTCCAGCTCAGATAGCTGTCTTTGGTTCTAAACAACTGTAGTCAGATAGCAGCTGGTGACTGAAGTAATTCTTTGCTATGAAAGATATACTGAGGGTCATATATGTTCATCACTGGTTTCAGGCTGCTTATAAGCATCTTCAGTACAGTTCAGAGGGTCAAAATCAGAAGCCTAAATTTCAAATACAATGCAGATGGATATATATATCAACTATGCATAGCCACAAAAAATCACTTATGCTGATGCAACTTGCAAGGAAAACTCATCTTGCTCCCTTAACTTTGACTTGCATGCTAGCTACACCTCAGACTTTGTGTGCCTTTCTTGTTTGTATGCAGCCTGTGTTTCTTTTCTGAGTGAAGGAACAGGATTAGGTATTTTTCAATATTGCATTTATTGTTTGCTGTGCTGCAAATGGTATTAATGGTGGGAGCACTTATAGTTTAGACTGACTTTCCTGAGCTGCTCTTATCAAGCAGTGCTTATGCTTTGGTGTCCAGTAAATGCTTTCGTACACAGTATTCATAATAGTTTTCAGTGACTCTTAGTAAGAGACTTTTAAGAGATGTTCTCACTGTACCAGGATTTGCAGAGAGATGCCTAGCTGACTGGCTGATGCCACGTCCCTGCTGATTCCATGTCTGTGCATGGAATGCACACCAACCTGATACTAATGATGGCTGAAAGATAACATCTTTTGCACTGCTAGATGGCATTGTGTCTTAAGGCAGGAAAAGTGGGGTAACTGATCTGTTTTATCGGCACATCTTTTCATTATATTCTAGCAGCTGTTTTGTTTGGTTTTTTTTTTGTTTTTGTTTTTTTTTTCTGACTGGAACCTCTATTTCTTGTATTCTAATACAAAACACTTATTCAGTTAAAGGAGGTATGTTATTACTGTGTTTCGCAACATGGGGGAAACTCCCTCTCAGATGCTTTATTCATAATCACTGCTCTCTAAAGGTAACTTGCAGCCTTAGGCTTGAAGCTTGCTTAACTAATGATATAGGTAGAATGTACTTTTGGGAAGTTTTCATTCTGCTACAGAATGATTCAAAAAAGATGCCTGTTTGAGAAGTTTTCTGAGTGGAAAAGATGGTTTGGGAACTACAACATGTACCTTCAAAGTGAAGTCACCCATTCACACATCTCATAAGCTCTTGCAGGCTAATATAAAAATATGTCTAGTTCCAATCTAACCTTGCTTCGTTGGGGATTGGGTGTGGAGAAAAAGAAAAAAGTTACACAAGGAGAAAAGAAGAAAATTTATGCCTTCAGCTGACAGAGGCTTGGCACAGTAGGCTGACTTCAAAGTGTACTAATACTCTGCAGAGATCAGTAAACATGACTAATATACAGCCTGAGGGATATTATTTTGTGTGTGTGTGAAGTTACATAAACTTCTAAAAACAAAAACAACTTTTATACTTAACATCTAATGCATTCCATCTGGTGGAATGTATATCAGTATGTTCCTATTAAGAGCCAGTCTGGGGACATAGTGCACATGCTGAGTAGTAACTTAGCCTGCAAATAGTGCAATAGTGCTGTTCTAATAAGGAAGTCATCAGTGTATGAGTTTAAATCTCACATATCGGTATGCTTAGAAAAGCAGCAACATGCTGCTCTGTGTTTTCTCTTCTGTGCCTTACTTATTTGCCTCTTTTAGCAGGGAGCCTGGGGAACCATGAAGCTCTGATACTAATTTTTGTTCTGTGGTGGGTCTGGTCAGTGTCAGACTACAAGGTCTGTCCTACTCATGCCAGTGTGGCTTTACTGGAAGTTCTTTCCCAGAAGCTACTCTTCCTTTGTGCATCTTAATTTAGCTTAATGGGTGATACATCTCATCAGTGGATGCTATGGGCCTAGAGCAGTGACTGATGGGTCTTGTGTCTCATTTGGTAATCATGCTCTGATTCAGGTGTCCTGAGCAATCGGTTTGTATTCATTTGCTTTCTTTAAATGTCAAAATTTCTGGGTTTTGTGCATTTGTATTTTTTAGACTTTGAAGAGTCTCCTTTGGATATTTGTATGGTAGTTGAACTCCAGTCCTGTTCCTCTCTAGCAAGTAGTATAATCTGTGCTGTTCTGTTATCACTGATCTTTCAGCTGGTACAGCAACCTGATATTTGTAAATGGTCATGTCATTTTCCCGCAGTTCTCTTATTTCCATTTATAATAGGGGGAGAACAATATACATTTAATGTATTTTCTTCCTCCCTGCATTTCTCCCTGAAATTATTTGTGCCAAAGCTATATGCTGTTAAATTGTAAAGTTTCCCTATTCCTTCTCCTCTTCTCTGCAGCTGTTGAACAGTTGGCAGCCAGCTGTAACTTAAAAGGGGAGTTTTGAGGGCATTTGGGATTTCTGCTGGCATTGCTGCCAGCTCTGCCTGCAGCCTTACTTGGGTTTGCCAGGGTTTGTGCAAGGCATGTGTGCTCTCTCTGCTCTCACTGCTGTCATTACCGGGAGCCTGGAGGACACAGCCTTTTCCTACTGTTGTATGAGCTAGCTTGGCTAGCCTGCATCAGCCTCTGTTTTCATCCACAGATGTTACAAGGCATGATCTGTGAGTGAATGCCAGGAAGGGTACCTTAATCTTCTTTCTTCAACTTACTACTCCTTTGGAAAGAGCTGCAATCAAATGTTAAGACATGTTAGCACTGGAAATCTGTTTAAGATCCATTTAGTATGCTGAAATCTCATGAAAGTTGGGTGCTTTGCTCAATAACAACTGACAATTGCTTCAGAAACCTATATATGCAACCTTTTCAATGCGATTGCCTTGCTTGCACAAACAATAGAGTGCATCAGGCTTTGATTCAATATTCTGCGCAAGCAAGATGTGCAGAAAGTGAATATAGAGGATTTCCAGGTTTTCAGTGAGGACAGTGAGATCTAGGATGAAATAGTAATACTTTCCAAAGGCTGATACAATTCATATTCCATGAAACCCAAAGAGATTAGGCATACAATATTTGTGTGATCGATAGCTTCTTTAACGGAATTCTTTGACTGAGGATGAAACTAAAAGGCTCAGGACACTATCAGATGGGGAAAGAGCAGGCAGTGAAGTTCTCCACAACCGTCATGAGTCTTTAAGGTTGAAATCCATTCCCCATTGCCATCTGCTGTACCGATCTTGATTTGAAATGCCTTAAATGGCCCCAGGTTGCAAAGAGTTAATTAAATATTAAGACATTTTCATTAAGGGTTTTCCCCCTCTGGATTTCACAGTACTCTATTAAAGAAAAAGACCACAGTGAACTTAATGTTTTGGAAAGTATTTCTCCTCTGGGAGCGAGACATTTACAAAATTCCGCACATGAAAATGTCAAATGTTACTCATCCTCTCTGTGGCTTTTTTTTTCCCTTTTTGAAGTATGTTTGCTTCCACTTGGTAGCTGAGGGTGTCACTGCTTGTTATTTGATATGTGGAACTGGGGCACACAAAAGGATGACTAATTCCATTTACTGGAATTTTACAGTTTTCATCAAAGCCACAGTTTCCATTTCAAGCTTTATAGTAAAAGCAAAACACCAACTGGCAAACTGACTTGTGTTATTGTTGTAGTAAATTAATATGGATTGTTGTTACAGTAAAAGGGTCCTTTTTGAAGATTGCTTCTTGAATTAAAAAGAAACTTACATGTAAATATCTTAAGAGGATTTATTTCAGTTTATCTAATGACTACTGCAGTGGTGTTTCTCGAGTCTCAGCGAGGGCAGCTATTGCAAGTCTTCAAAAAATGGTTTGAGGTTATTGTGACAAATCTGATTACTGGGGTTTTTTTTGTGTGTTTTTGGGTTTTGTTTGTTTGTTTGTTTGGGGTTTTTTTTTAAGAAAATCAAATTCTTAGATAGCCATCTGCCTGCATTCCAGCTTCAAGCCCCTTTCGTTTAAATCACCATGGTAGTATCTCCTCACTAGTCTCTCCTCACTAGTCTCTGATCATTCCTGTTGCTTCTTTTTTCCCTTTTTGCCCCCATGAATTCCAGTGTTCCATTATGTTTCCTTCCATCTTACACTCTCCATTGTACATCTATTATATCCAACCTTGCAACATCCTTTGAAGTGGGTTTGTACATGAGGGCACAGCCTTTGGAATATCATAGAGGCATAATGAGGTTAGATTTCTATAGAGATGAAATCAGCATCGACTTCTCTTTGCTTTACTGCAAATCCTACAGTACCTGGTATTTCTGAAACCCCCAGCTGCTGAGGGCTTGTCATTTGAGGAGCTTACCTTCTGTGTGAGGCTGGAGAGCCTAACTAAACCAATCTTAAGCGATTGAAAGCACGAGTCTGGAAATTTCATGAGGTTTAGACCAAATCTGTGATCAACCCTGATTATATGAGATCTTTCTTTTCATTGCTCCACAGACTTTACTCCTTTTTTCTTCTGGAAACAGTGCCTGCACAACAAAGTCTCTCCGACTCATTTTTGTGATGTAATACAGCCTGGTGACTGGTGAAGTCCTCTTTCAGATGGAATCAGAAAAAGAAACTACTGAAACACTAAAGATAATGGAAACCTTTGGAAATAAATGAATAATTGGGCTAAGTAGCATTGGGAAGATCTCTGTTGTGAATTCAGCAGACTCCTGAAGAGTGAAGTCCTCTCTGCTGGCAGCACGAGGATGATTTTCAGCTTCTGGAGACTGAATGTAGGTTTTGGCTGTATGCCGGTTCCACACTGGGTCCAGATGAGCCAATTGTGCATCCTGAACTGCTCTGGAGATCAGAAACCTGGGATGTCCCCACATCAGGTGCAGGCAGCAGATCAGGCCAGGGTTTGCCACACTGTGCTGCCAGCCTGCCCCATCTTTCAAGGGTGAGGGCTTCGCAGTAGCAGCAGTTACCGTGTTGTGCTCTGGGCTGAGTTTGGTGTCAGCCAGCCTGGTGGGTTTGAGCACAAGTTTCTGGCCCCTAAGACTACAGCAGAGCTCACCTGATGAATGCTTTGTTTAGATAGTTGTAATGGTTCTTTCCCATGTAATACAATTTCCTCATCCATGTGATCCTGTGTCCAAACTAAATGTCAGACCATCATCTGGTTTAAATCATCATGGTTGTGCTCATTTCATGCTTACGTATACTAACTAATGAGCTGGAAATTTACAGCTAGTACTGTTATACAAATGGATGCAGACTCATGGTTCTGGGGTCACCAGCAACAATGTGAGTAAGGATGTTGAGACATCTTGGAGTTCTTAGTTGTGCATTTATAGCTGAGAATTTGGAAAATTACCCCACCATCCTCTTCGTGGGGGCCTAATGGCTCTGCTTTCAGTTAGATTTCAGCTTTTTATAATAAACTGCCTCTACTCCTACACCATTCCTGCGCAAGCTATTCTTCAGCATAGCACTTCTAAGGAACTGAACGTGGACATGCCCAAATCCCCGACCTTATTTGTAAAACTTGTATTTGCTTAAATAGAAACCTCAAAGCCTTTCTTGTTTGTAAGTCTACTGAGACACAGCATAGCCGCTCTTTGCGACAGTGTATTACAAGCCACCTCAGCAACTACTGCTGATGCCGGCATAACTCCCATCTGAGTAAAACACTGAGGGAGCAGCGAATGAAACTGTGAGCTGTGCCACCACCATGGATTGTAAGCAGCTGAACTGCTGTCTAGAAATGGAAAACTTATTTTCACATCTTCTGCTATTCTCCTATAATGGATTTTGAGGGTTATTTCACCATTTTGCCTGCCTAACCAAGCTAGAAGTCTGTGTACTTTGGCTACTGCTCTCCCTGATTAAAGACTTCTAGTATTAACACAAGTATCCCTCTCAGCATACAGCAATATTTTTAAACAGTATTTGAAAGAGAATAAATTTTGATCCAGAAAAATAATTTCTGTTGATATTTTTTTTACCTCTGTGAGATGCTAAGAAGAATGTGATACTACTTCCACCCTACACTTATGTACTTTTTTACAGAAGAAAACAAAGATAACCAGATTAACGTCTTACTGATAGATTCATTTTCTTAATGAGACCTGAAGCCATAGGATGGCTATAACAACACTGCACAGGTATTTTAACACCAGAGGTCTGCCAGTAATGAATGCTCCAAAGACAATCAGTCCAGATTCACACCCATTCCACAAGCACTCTGTTACTCTATGAATCAGCTTTCCCTCTCCTAGATTTTCCAGAAGGTGTCACTGTAAGGCAGTGATGGTCAAAAAGTCTGTAGATTTTAAATAAATAAATAAATAAATAAAAATGTGGAAAGGACTTCATGGCTCTTATTTTCTTGCAATGATTGTTTAACTCCTAATAAATCAACATCAACAGTTTAAAACATTAGAATAGGAAGAAGAAATGGGAGCATCAAAGTTACTTTATAATTTGAATTTACAGTCTGTCTGAGAACATGCCATCCCAAAGAAAAGTCAGCTGCTCAGGCCATGAGTTTAATAGCTGAGAGTGTGAAATTACCAAAATGACTGAGCAGTTTTAAAGCCTACTCTTTCAGTGCTCATATTTTGTGTGCACGCATAAAGGTACATCTGAGAAGCACATGTGCACACCAGTGGATGCAACTTTGCTATGAAAAGCCACAAACAAAATGTTTGTTTTTGCAGGTATTCAGTGAGATGTGATTTGTTTCCAGGCTTCAGCATCCACCACACTGCGGGTCTCAGCACAGTGCACCAGAGGCCCTTAAGAAATGAGTGGGTGACACAGATTTGGGAAATGTTGCTGATGTGGGTAAGGCCTAGAAAGTAGTGCTGCAAGGGTGGATGAGCATGAGGGCTCCAGCCATCTGAAGGGAATTACATATTAAAATGAAATGCAAAGGCTCACACCTAGGAACAATAAACCTGAAGTGCATCATTAGGCAGCAAGTGAGAAGAAGAAAGCTCGAGTTAACAGCAGTGACTCATGGGCCACTGATACAATCTGTCACTGAAAAATATAAGCATGGCCTAGAATCAAAGAGAGGAGTTGTTTCCAGTGAAGCCAGAAGAGCTTTAGCACCTCTGACCTGAGGCTGACTGAGCACTCATCTGGAAGGTTGCACCCAGCTCTGGTCCCTTGCCTTGGGAGGTGAGCGTATTGCCTTGAGTGAGCATGAGCTGGAAGAAGAAATGCATTAGCATGCTTGGGGAAGCCAACTGTAGCATGCCAGAAACATGATTTAGGGTGCAGGAAAGTGTCAGCACAGACCTAGTCGTGGGAAATTGGCTAGTTGAACTAGAAAGAAGAGAGATAGAGTTTGGGGGCAGAACTCCCACTATTTACTGTAAAAATAACAATAGTCTATAGTTATCTCCTTAATTATAACACAAGTTAACAGTTCAGGAGCACCTGTGTCCTTCCTGTGTCTCCATGAGATAATCATATGCAAACACTGGATCATTCATCCCTTTCTCACCTGTACTGAGTGCTGAGTGCAGCCCCAGAAGTGATATCACAAGTATAAGCCACTGATCTTGCTAGAGTTTTGTGCAGAGCAGCAGCTTACCATCACCAATACTATTTTCCAACAGAAAGACAGCCTGAAGACA
>JANHGB010005189.1:0-18601 GCA_026283785.1 Coracopsis vasa
TGTTATGTGTAAATGTTCAACTTTCATGTACATTCAAGGACATCAAAGACTTATCTCTGCTTCTGAAAACACATTGGGATTAAAATAACATTGAGCTAAATTAATACTATTGGTATTAATAATTGTAATAATACAAAAGAGACAAATTCCTCTGTTCTAAATTTATTCAGCTATCTTTGAAAAGGTGCATGCACGCTTATTAAATCAAATGTATTCTATTTTCTCATCAATTCTGCTTCTGTTTTTTTTCCCACTTCTTTAAGACAAATTCTGGCATTTCTACTTAAAATCATGTAGCTGACTGCATCATGTATCCAGCTCACACAAATGCTTATGAATTGTCTGTGATATATTCACTGATGATGTAGGACACCCAGATATTAGATGAGAAAACTATTTTTATTCTTTGTATAAAGAAGTCCCTATACAGAGTATTTTTAATGAGGTATTGTACAGTTTTAAACAGATCCTTAGGTGAAGCTTCATTAAAATATATTGTAGCAGTTAAAGACCCTACTACATTAAGAACTTTGTTGAACTGTAAAGCTAACACTGGAAAGACAGTGAAATCAAAGTTTCGGTCCCATACATAGCCCTAACTTTTATTCTTAAACCAGGGGACCTCTCCCTTGAAAACGCTTCCCGATCAACCCTCCTTGGCCAACCAAATTAAACACCTCTTCCAAATGACAAGTGCCTACCACAAAATGCTATTTCCCATAATTTAAATTAAGAGTACAGACAGACATGAAATACTAGCCGAGCGTGTGACTATCTCTATTTCTACGTGATGCTTGGTGACAGCACATCATTTATCCTGTCCTGGCTGTTGTGTAGGTTCCATGCGTGTTCAGAGCAGCCTTTCAAACATATATGCATTAAACTCATTTGTGTTTAATCCTTTCAAGTATCCTCCTCCCCGTCCCTTATCCACTTCCTGAAATATCTTAAATATATACTCTGAGCCTGTGAACTCTGATATTATACCTCAGTCATTCACTCATACAAGTTAAATGAAGTATGAATAGAAGGTAAGTGGGAGGTAATAGGATGGAATTAATGTCATTTTGGTGGACCTCAATTTCTAGGCATCAAACCTGTGTTTCAATCTCTAATGCCCCCAAAATAAAAGCTCCTGGGTGAACACAAACATTATGTTACTGATTAAGACAAATACATGTTACTATTAAATCCATTATAATTTCATTTAATAGATAAACAATTCAATTGTTTCTCAACTCTGAAAAAGCCATACAGTGCATCCCATCTGATCCCAGTTTATTGGTATTCATCCTTCCCAATATGTGCAGAGTCCTTTTGGCAGGGCCCAACATTCTCTCATCTGTTGGATCCTGAAACACATCTGCTCAGAAGTGTCACATGTAGGTCAGGCACAGCCAGAGCCACAGACAAATAGTACAAAAGCAGATGGTTACCAACTGCATTCTGGGCCAGATTTTGGCTGATCAAGGCAATCACTTGCTCTGCTCTCAAACATATTGCACCCACTTCTCTGAAGTTTTTTTAATCTCTTTCTTTTTTTTTTCTTAAATGGTGGTAAACTCTGGACAAGAAAGATTTCTCTACTGTGTATTGCAACTTATCGTTGCCAACAACCTTTGTTGTGTGCCAGAGCTTTAGCAGCATCGTATAATTTAGCTATAAATTGTTCATATATCGCTCTTCAGAGAGGTCATAAAAGTGGGCACTTTTTGATAAAGAAGAATTGGATGGAACCCTTCCACCCTCATTTCTAGTGTAAATGTTAAACCCATCACTCGCACCTAATCCAAAATTAATAATATAGTCTAGCAATACCACTGCTGGAGTTCTCCCCTCTGTTGCTTCCCATGTTTTATTATCTTGACAGTTTTTCTTCACAGCAGTGTAATAGTTTACCCCAAAACATTGGATCATTCTTCTATTTTAAATGCAGAACAGGAGTTGTGGCTAAAGATACTAATTCTAAATTGCTCAATAACCTGAATATGAAGGCTGCTATGTTTCAATTAGGATGCTGCTTGGGGTTTTGGTATTTGGGGATTTATTTCCAGTGTCTACGTGATATGTTTAACAATACTAATGATGAACTGATAATTATATCTTGGGCTGTTGTGTGATGTCTAAAATGTGATGGGTTTTTACCCCGTAAATCTTGAGTACAATTCTGTATCTACTATTTAGCAATTATTTAGCTTCCTGAAAGACTACTACAATTAAATGATCAATCATACGTGAAGATTAATGCTAGTTTCATGGTCATTGTCCTTTTCTCCAGAGTCATCTGTATTGAGTGAATAAACTGGTAGAAGATAATTTCCCCTCACCCCTTATAAAAGTATCTTCAATTTTGTTGATATGTAGTGTACTATTGAAATAATATTTTGGATGAATATTTATAGGCATTTCTGTTCTGTACACATACATTGATTGGGTTCATCTGCACTGTGCAGACATGCATATTTCTTGTTGGCTAATAATAGTAATTATAATAGCAATACTAATACTGCTTTTCTTTGTGAGGTATGTTGGTAACTCTAGGTGAAAAGTACCATAGAAGAAGTAGGTAATATGTAGTTTCATCATATATATTACATCATATAAGTTATTATGTTGTTATATAATGTAATCATGTTGTAAACACTGTTGTTATATGATGTTATTGCAACAATAACAATACCTTACTTCAGTAATTTTTCAACATTTTTTAAAAGTCTTACATATTTTAATACTCTGACTATTTTTTGCACTTTCTTTTGTTTTAAAGGCACAGAACCCAAACTGTGCAGGGAACACAGGTTTATACAGGAAGATGCTGTTATTTACGTGTTCATTTATTTTCCCATTCAGAGCACGAGTGCAAATGATTGGACTCAAGCCTTAGATTTTCAGATTTCAAAGCTGTGTGATGACAGGAGGCACAGTTCAGCCAAATTCCTATTTACTTCATAGCCATTTTGCCTATGTAACATGGGCAGGATCTGTGCCCCACGCTAGTTCCAGTTGCTTTGATGTGATGAATATTATCTGTGACTTTTGCAGCACTACTAGGTGCCAGGAGATGTGCTATTGAGTTGTCATGATTAGGACTACATCTGACTGTGTTACTTAAGAAAAGCCATCCTCCAAATTAACATCAGCACACAGCTACCCACCCCTTTACAAAAATCCCTTCCTCAGTGAAGTACCCCAAATGGATAAACACCAATCGGAGAGATGCCCATCTGCTCTCTGAGTGCCCCTGTTAGCAGTCAGTATTTGACAATACAGCAAATGGTATTTTTAATATGTTGCAATCACATTGTGAAATCAGTTATTTTGCGAAATGGCTGTTTTATGACTGCAACACACACATAAGTGGGCTCTCTCAGAGGAGACAAACTGACAGAACACATACTGAGAAAACTGAAAGGTCTGTGTATGACTCCAGATTTCCTGAAGAACTAAAATGATTGAAAAAATGTTCTTTTTTCTTTCATTTGGCAGCTTATTGAGAATGATGAGACACCCAGTATCTAAAGCCAAATGGCTTCTGCTTAACAATGGCGGAGACACAGGGGAAATGTACTGGCCACATTGAAGTCTACAGCACTTTGTCCTTTGATTTCAATGGGTGAGAAATCAGTCCGTGGTTTCTAAGTGGCATAAAGAATTGCAAGCTATAGAGGAGCGGAAGCTGTGCTCCTGATGACTGGCCATTGCATATGCACTTATGGAACAGAGCATGAAGAATTTCCATAACGTGCAACGTTTAAAAGCAAGATGGCAGCGATGCATAACTGAGCAAAAAAGCACAGAAATTATCCAGTTTCCACAGCTAATGGGAATTATTCTTTTTTTTTCACTATGCTTTCATGAAAATTCCTGTATTCTCTGCATGCAGCAGATGCACAAAGGCAATTGCATGCCTGGTGTATGTGTATGACTCTAAGATCCTGACAAACCAGCTGTCCAGGCTGGGAACCTGGCTGGAATGGGCCATCACACACATTTAGGTGGTAGGTATTGGAGTCTCATCCTGACACAGCAGCAAGCTGTGGTCAAAGGCGCTTCTGTGTCCCTTCATTTGGATGCAGACAGATTTCAGTCTTTGATCAGTTTTTGGGACGCTGCATGCTCAGAGTGCTGCCATCTAAGCAAATTGCCAGTTAACTAATATTCCTGAAGACAGCTTGCAATCCAGGCCATGTTTGTTAGGGACTCCAAGGAATTCTCCTGGAGGAACAGATCCCATTTATGATTTTCTGCAATGATATAACAGAGAGGAGCTGGCTTTCTGTGTTTGGTTTGAGGTCTGAGGATGTGCTAACCGGGGACAGCAGGACTCTGCACTGGACCTGCTGTGGACTGGTGTGAAAAGTTGGGGCAAAGTGACAGTTCACTAAATTGTCAGCACCTCTCCTCTCAAAGACGTGCAAGAAGATTTAACAGCTGTGTTTGTGAAGTGCTTTGATATCTGTAGATTAAATGTATGTGTCTAAAGGCATGTGCAGCTCTAAAAACTATTATTGTCTTCTGTAACAAGAAACACCCTCCAAAAAATTTCAAAGCCTTCTCACACATAGTCAAATAAAGGAAGTTAATCTTGCCCACAATTAACTTTCTATCCTCATTTCTCAACCTGCTCCATCTGCTACTTCATCTGACCTATTCCTACACTTCACTGATCAAATGCAGTTGCGAGCTTATCCATCATCTTACAGCATAATGAAGTGTAAACTTTTTCTGCATCAATCTATCATGTGAGCCATAATTTGGAGTTCAAAAGATTGCATCCAAGACCATTTTAAGCTTTAATCACAACCATGCTGAATGATGGGCTACTTGCCATTAGCAAATATGTTTGCCCTTTGCTGCTGGACATTCTCAATGAGTCCAGAAATCCTATAATTTGAATAAACATATGGAATTGACCAGAACTTAAAAAATAAAAATAAAAAATAGCAAACCAAGAAACCAACAAACTCAAATCATTTTTCCAACATGACCTTGTTTAATAGCTTAGATTGCTATTTGAAGTGAGTACAAGGGAAAACATGGTAGCAAAATGATCGCCGTGACCTAAAAGCAGATTCCATAAACCAAGATGCAAGACTAAAAATGATTATACCAGGGCTGTTACTTGTATCCTTCAATTTTGCCTCATATCATCCATTGTTATATAAAAACTATTTCAAAACAGCCTGCAAAAAAGCAATCATACACCATTTCATAAGGCTGAAGTAATCAAGCAGCAATATAGCACTGGTACACCAAAGCCAAAACCTGACATCATCGGTTTTCAGCACTATTGTCAGACAGTATTAATAGTAACTGAATCCACATCTGGTCCTCAGGAAGAAAAAACAGTCTTTCTCCACTAGTTTTCATGTCCACAGTATGTAATATTAAATTCATTAAATTCAGGATGGCCAAATGTGTTACAAACATCAAGGGCAGGGAGGACATTGGGGGATATAGGGAAAGCAAGAATAGAATACAGGAAAGCATGGGTCTGCTAGCTTGTAAGGGAGAAGAGCACCAATGGCCAAAGTATTCAGTAGCATCAGTCATCCCAAAATGAGGTTAATTAGGACTAGCTATTTATCACTATTTTAAGAAGTGAGTTGAAATGCAGCATGAACTTTTCAGAAGAGTCTAAACAGCATTTAGATAAGTAGAATTATTCAAATTGGTAACACCCAATGAAACTCACTCTATAGAACTTGCAGAGCTTGCTGAAGCAATTTCTGTTTCTCTAACAATTATCTTCAAGAGCTTATGGGATGTCAGATCTAAGTGTAGAAAGGCAAATATAGCACATGTTTTTAAAAGGTGGGGAAGAGTCTGAGGAGGTAGAGCTCAGGGAATGTAACTTTGGTGCTAGAACAAATTATTAAGCAAAAACCACTGAAGTACCTAAAGGATACTACTTTGATTGAAAACCAGCAATCATGGAGTTACCGAGAAGAATCATGTCAAGCCAATTTAATTTCAGTCTTTGACTAAATAATTTGCCTAGAGGATAACAACAAACATGATTTGCTTTGACTTTCATATGGCTTTTCATGCAGCTTTACATGGCATTCCCCTAAGCAAAAATGAAGATAGGTAGGACAAGATTCAGCCCCAGATATGTACATAGAAATACCTCTTGTTTACCATGTAGGTGTCTACATGTTACCTAGCCACCTAAGCTTCCTTTTTAGGGAGGAGATCTAGGGCTTAATGCAGTTGCCCACATAAACTGTGGGCATCTAGTACCATTCAAGGTGGCTCCTGGCTGATCTTCAGCTTCAAAAGGGGACAGACACCCAGAGCATCACATAGGTCTTGTGTTAGATCTGCCAGCCCTGTACGGCTGCCCTGAGGGCATCCCTGTACCATTCAGAAGAGAAATTCAGCTTAGCACTCATTGTCCACCTGAGGATAAGCAGGATAGCTCTCCAGCCTCCACCCACTGTAACAGCAGCTTAGACACTTAGCTCATTGGTAGGTGCATACATTGAGGGAAAAACATGCTTAGGGTACTATTCTTCTGTCAAACTGGGATGTATTTCAAACAATGTTCAGCAGGGATTTACCTTAGATTTGGTCATGTTAAGCAACTTGTGGGATGGAACATAAAACATTTTTTTCTGCCATTCATAGATGACAGCAAACTGGGAAGGGATGCAAGTACTTTGGAGGACATGGATAATGTTTTAAATGATTTTGACAAACTGAAGAAGTGATCCAAGGTCTGCAGGATATTCAGTAAAAAAATAATGCAAAAAAGCTTCCTTTAGTCATAAGATGTGAATACAGAAATACACAGTGGAGAACTAACGGTAAGACACCAATAGAGTGGAAAACAATTCGGCAATTACTGTGATTCACAAGCTAAAAATGTGTGTGTGATGGTACTGCAGAAAAGACAACTCCCGTTCTTGGATTTACTGGCAGGAATGTCATGTGCAAGACACCAGAAGTATTTAAGACACTGTGATCCATAATGATGAGTAAACCGTACTTTAAAGAAGGATATGACAAGCTGCAGAGAGAGTAGACGAGAAAAATAAGTGTGACAAGAGAATTACAAAACATCATTTCTGCATAAATTCATGGATTTTGCTGTTCTTACTGTGTAAGGATAGGGGTGAGGGTAGGGCAGGAACCCATAGCAGTCCCCCAGCTCGCCAGGGGTTATAACGAGAAGGAAGGAGATGAAACTGCCTCTGCCTGCTAAAGGCAGAATACAGAGTAATTGGCCTGATTTGCATGAGTGAAATGTATTTAAATCCCAGAGCCTCTTTACAGGAGACTTTTAGGAATAGGTTCAACAAAGAGGGGAAGTTAATACTGCTTCACAGGAGGTGAACCCATGGCTTTTCGATGGGGAGCTGCTAGAAATGGGAAAAGTGTCTCAGAAATCATTGCCTACCCCAGCAGCCCACTACTATGGGGAGGCAGCGAGAAACCTTCATTGATGGAGGTGGCTGAGAGATGCTTGAGGGAGGTGGCCAAGGGTCAGGCGAGGGGAAGCCCTGCTCTGGTGGCCTTCCTCTGCAGGAGGCAGGCATTTGCAGGGACCACCACAACCGCACCATGATTCCAATTTGAGACTTGGGGGCTTGTGTTTCTGTGTCTTGATCAAACACAATATGTAAAACAGTCTGTTCATTTTATCTTTTCTTTTGCAGTGAAGGTGGAGTGATGGGAGTTTTATTATAGCACAACCGTTCTTTAGTAAGGTAGCTAATGAGCTGTCAAGATTTCTGTAATAAACTTCTCTTTCAGAGTAGAACGTAATAACTCACTACAAGATGAAGCTTATTTCTAGTCATTGCTCAGAAATGTGTTTTACCAATTTTGGGAAATGAACCACATCTCTTTCGAGAGCCCTTTCAGTAAAAACAGGCTGTGGGACTTTCACATAGCAAACAGGCGGGTTTTTTTGAAATAGGAATATAATTAGTCTTTTTTACTTATAGTGAAAGTATGCATGCTGTCAAGTTGTAAAACTATGGAGGGGAATTAGGAAATTCTGTCTCGTCGGTACCATTCTTTCTGCCACGTGCCATTTCTCTTTCCTTGTGTGCGCTCCTCACGGGAAGACAGCAAATCCTAGTCGCCAACACCAGGAGTGGACAGAGCTCTGGCCAGGACGTGATGGTGCATTACAGCAGAGCACAGTTGCTTGGCTTGGCATTTTCTGAATTTAAAAATGACAATTTGGATTTGCCACCCTCAGTCCCTGCCCTTCCAACACACATTGCCCACAGCTGCGTTCAAAAGGGCAGGGAGAGAAGAAGGAAGTTATTTGTCATAAATAATTTGTCCGAAAGCACATTCCCTTTTGAGAACAATGTGCACACAGTTTATAGTTCATGACTTCAATAACTGCTTAAAGTTTTACAGTGTGGATATACTTGAGCTGATTTTCATCCAAAGTTTTCTGCTGCCTTTCCAATTTTTGCATCTTATGGCTGGTCAGAGAAATCATGTGCTCGTGTTTCTTGCCCATGAGCTGATCCCAGCTTTATGGCCAGGAAAACCCCCTCTCTCAACTGCTGATTCTGCTCAGATGCTTTCTTAGTATTCCTGAAATGGGTCCTCAAATAGTAAAAGCACATTTTAAGGAAATCTGCAAGTCCTTTTTTTTTTGAGTATTCACACAGGTTTCAACAGAGCTTTTAGTTTCTGCACGCCTCCTGCAAAACACAGAGAGTTTCCTGCTTTAGTGTTCAAGAATAAGGAAGTACAAAGGGTCACCAAATATCATCAGCAAATCTGTGTTACATCTAGCAGTGCCTGAGCTGTGCCTATTCCCATTGCCCAGCTCCCAGCTCCCAGCTCCCAGCTCCCGCGCAGGCAGACCGATGGTTGCATTGCTAACCTTGTCACCTTTCCTCTCAGTTGCTGGGGATCCTTTCGGTTATCCCGTGCACTTTACTTACCATAAAAGAAGCAGTATTTCTGCTGACTCTCATACTTCCCTCCCTCCACCAGAGCTGAGATGTTTTGCTTATGACCTCTGGTGGTAAAAGGGAAGCTCTACAACCCTATTATTTGCACCAAAAATGACCGTGAAAATAATAAGCAGCCTTGTATCCTATCAAGAATCAGTTTTTAGCTTAGCTGGGGGTGGAGTTTTCGTTTAAGTACATCCTTACATGATATTGGGTTGACTGAATGGATGCTGTCACGCAAACAGTGTCATCACTGGGGGACTTAAGGAGCTGTACTTACCTGCTTCTCAAGTGCTTGCTCTCCTGGAGTGTCCTTGCTCCACAGTGCTTTATTTTGCTACATCTCTTGCTCTAAAATAACATACTAGAAATTACACACTTTTTTAGCATTTAATACTTTGTTTATAAAATTCAATTTATTTCCCATTTCCTGGGCACTTCGCATCAGATAAATTGTGATCCTGTCTACACACATACAAATGCGTATGCAGGGCAGAATCCAGCCAGATTTTGGTTAACTAATCTGCAGAACCACAGTGAAGTGTGTACACATAAACTGTGCACTAATTAAGTACATATAAATATTAACTGCATGTTACTGAGGAGGAAGTTGTGGAAAATGGAAATCAAATAACATAAATTTGCATAAGAAAGGCAATGCTAGGGCAAGATATTCGCAACCTACTTTTGTTTCCAGAGAGCTGTCCACTCAAAGCAACAGTTTCCCTCCATTGTATTGATAGGGCTGTTGCCCCATCTCCTTGCCTAGGCTCTGGAGGTGGGTTGTTGTCTCTGTTTTCCAGTGGATTATATCTCAAGCTTTGCTTGGGGGCAAAAAAGGGACATTTTTACCCCTGCTCAAGCTGACCCCTCCCCATGTGGCAGTTATCCCAGACCTTACAGAATAAGGTTTCCTGCTGATGGAGAAGGGGATGAAGCCGGGCTCCATTTCCCTTCCAGTCCTCGAGCTGCACAGAAAATCTCAGGACAGCTTTTTTGCTAGAATCAAACAACCCTCTCCTAAAACACATAGCAAAAATTAAATGTAATTTCCCAGACCCTCAGCAGTGAAGCAAAATCATTCCCCTGTGCAGTTCAATGTGGGAGGAACAGAGCTAATGACACCGAAGGAAGGGGATGAACTGCAGGAATGTGCATTTCACCTGCAGAGTCCTGCAAGGAATTGGGTCAGCACAGTGAGTCTGACAGCAGGGCTTCATCCTGCCAAAGCATGTCGGCCTACTTTTAGCCCTGTGTACTTGTAAATCCCGCTAGTCTCTCCTTAGTTTTAAGCCCGCTGACTTCACTGGGACCTTTCCTTTGCTAAAATCTTGACATTTCTCTGAGCTAGATCAGCAAAGATGGCTTTTTGAAGCTCTCAGCTTGTATTAATGAGGCTAGATGTTTTTGAAGTAGCCTTTTCAAAAGATACTTTACAAATCTTTATGTTGTATTATCTGTGCCCTGAGAAAGGCAACGTCACTTTTAGTGCAATGTGGTATCAAAAAGGATGTCTGTGCCGTGGCAGCCACAGGAAGACATATGCTTTCTTTCCTGAGAAGTCAGGGAATATACAATTTCATAAAAGGCTAAGCAATTAAACTGCATATGGGGAGAGTTTTGTTATAAATAGCAGAAAAAGACTTCTCAAGAGATGGATATGAATTTTTCACCATATTTAGTAGGAATTTAGTTGAAGACAGTCCAGTTCTGAAGTCACTTTGGCTACTTCTTGAACCCTATGTGTGTGCCCCAGATTCGACACCTTTATACTAGGTGCTGTGGACTCAGAGAACCATAGAAACACAGAACTGTAGAATGGTTTGGGCTGGAAGGGACCTTAGACATCATCCAGTTCCAACCGCCTGCTATGGGCAGGGACACCTTCCACTAGACCAGGTTGCTCCAAGCCCTGTCCAACCTGGCCTTGAACACTGCCGGGGAGCGGGCAGCCACAGCTTCTCTGGGTAACCTGTGCCAGCGCCTCATCACCTTCACAGTAAAGAGCTTCTTCCTTATATCTTCTCTAAATCTACCATCTTTCAGGGTAGAGGGAATAGAAGGGGAGCTGCAGCCCAGATTCATGCTGGACTGGTACATCCCACCTCATATCACTTCCCACCTGGATGTGTCCGTCTCTGGCTCTTCAGTGACCACAGAGATGGTGATGGGTACAAGATATTTACCAGGCACTTCAGCTGCATGCATAAAGTTAGGGAGGATGGATTCAGAGTGAAGAGTCTACAGTGGCTGCAGAGGAGGAGAGGTCCTGTAGAGCTAAGAAATGAGCTCCATTAAATGTGGGGTGGTGGGGAAATGTGATGGAGGATTTGAGAGCTTTTCCAAGTGCACACAGGCAGTCTGGGTGACAGCCAGGGATGAGTGCATGGCTTTGGTGCCCTTGTCCAAGCTGTCTGAGAGAGGTGTGAAATGGGCAGCTGTGCTGTGACAGCTCTTCCCAGAACTGGCTGTGAGAAAGGAGGATGAAAAAAGCCATTAGAAGAGCAGAGATACCTAGCCAAGTGCCCAGCTTTCCAAGTGCTAGCTAGCATTTCCAAAGCCAAGATATTTGTGGGAAAAGAAGTTTACCACATTCATGTCAGACCTCTGGGATCTTCTACAGCATCATCACCCTGCCAAAGTCTTGTCCATGGCGATTCACAGGCTTTGTACGTTTAAAGTATTGATCACAGCTCTGCAACACAATGGAAAGCAGGTCCTCTTTTCTCCTGGTTGCATGCCACAACACCCTGCAAAGTGCAGGAACATGGCTCAACATCTCAGCTCCACAGGCACCTGGAGCCCACGAGTAGCCGAAGTGTGTTGCAGGCACCAACAGGAGCCCTATGTGATGTACCCTGTGTAACCATGACCCATGCAGTGGGTGTTGTCACAGACCTGCTGACTCAGACCATCCATGAACCGGAGTCGCTTCATGTCAGGGCACTTCCAAAGACTGAAAGGTCCTAGAACTGAAGAGAGGAGGCCTGGGAGATCAGAGGCCATACTCTGGTCAAAGAAGACTCACCCATTCCTGCCCCATTCCAGTGCTGACAGCATGAAGGCTCTTCCACACATTGCCACGGGGTTCAACTGCCACTGCTGGGCACAGGCAGCAAGGAGAAGCAGACATGGTGGCAGGGCCACTGCAATGGCATCTGATGTACTCTTCCATCCATGTCATGATGACACTGTACAACGGGGGGATTTGGTCACATTTTATTGGTTTATGGCTAACTGGGAGTAACACAAAGAGGCAAGAAGCCCTGCTGTTGCTCAGACACTTCCAAACCATTTTCCAGCTTGACAGAAGGGCCAGGGAAATAATTGGCATTTAGTAATACAAAACACCTTTTTTGTCCTGAAACAAAAGCATTCAGCTTCCTTCTTGAACTTCAAACATTCAAGATGTTTTGAAGATAAGAGTTTCAAAAATTCCGCCCAAAGATGAGCAATATAGTGAAATCAAAGTGCAGGAAATCCTTCAGTATAGCTGAGTTCAGCTTTGACATCTGAAAAGAGTTGTAGGAGTGAGGGAGGGAGGGAAATAGCCTGTTTTCCATCTTTACATGCAATATGGGAGGCGCATGAAAATAGTCAAACACAAAGACCATCAGCAGGTGTTAGGTATTCACCAGACAGCAACAGGAATGGAGCCAATTTTAGTGGGAAGCAGTCCTGTGCCAAGCTGAAGGCCATGAAGAAAGACAGAGACAGGCAGCAAACCAAATGAGAAAACAAACCAACCAGCCAATATATGTGCACGGGCCATGCTACTGCCCTCGCAATGCCTCCCATAACACCATCTCAGCATGGGAAGCACAAAAAAGGGCATGAGGGAGACAAGGGCAAAAAGAAAAGGACAAAGAAAAGAAGGGGGAGAGCAGCGTGCCTCTCCCAGCAAAAACCAGCCTTCCTCTTCTCCGTATGCTTTTCCTATCTTAATGTACAAAGCTTGCGGCCAGTCGATTATATCACTCTCTCCCCCTTGCCATTTGTATGTCACTTCTCTGCTTATCTCGAATCTTCCCCAGGGCAGGGAGTAGTGTATCTTCATGTACACGGTCGAGCTGCACTGCAATGCAGAGGTTAAGAAAAATAGGAAAGTGCTCACAGAGAGAAAGCAGCACAAGCGCATGGGTGGGTTTTGGTTTTTTTTCTGGTGAACAATGGACAAACAATAAATGATAGTGTCTGAACTTGTTACATTTAACTGCATAAACATATTGAATGTCTGCTGCCCTCTGTGCTCTCATTATTCCGATGCACCTATTTCCCTAACCTTGCTTACCCTGTGCAGCTGAGAATGGTGCCCTTTTACTGGAAATAAGCCCTGCCCCTGTCAGTGTTGAGAAAGATCACTGTAATGCTTGCTGTAGGGGAGAGAGAGAAGAAAATCAGTGCCTGATGTGCTAGCAGACAGTAAAACTCGAGGGTCATAGGAAGCCACAAATCTGCCACAGATTATTAATTCAGTAGAGAAGGTGAAAGCATAAAGTTTTTGTGTTTCCTGTGTACTGTCAAATTTCTTTTTACTTGATGCAAGGGACAACATGGGATTAGGAGAGATGTCTGCAAGGAGAGGTCCCAGTAAATGGGAGACACTGGGGTACCAGGCTGTTGCAGGGCAGTGTGCCACTGGCCAGGATCTAATTGAGCACAGTAACATGTACCTGCCTGTCATGTCACTTCTCTGTCCTATCCTGTGACATGCTGTGTGTTAGGTGATGTTAGATGCAGCCTTTTGGCTGATTAGACAGGGTCCAACTATAACAGGAACCAGGCTGTGGTGCTACCTCCTCCTTTCTAAATTCATGGCTTTACCTCTGTCGCACAGAGATGAGTTGTATGAGACCTGACTATGTGATCGACGGTGCAGAATTATTTCAAATGTAGGTGAAGCTGCAAGAAGCAAATCTTAAGAATCCCACAGCCTGTGGGATTTCTCAGGAGCAATATTCGTTAAAAAGAAGGGAATCTGCACGTTTGGACCAAAACAGTTTCTTAGCTGCTGTCCCCCTTCTGGGAATGGATTAGCTTCAATCACACTGGATACATCACCTGGCTGCCCCCTCACCTTCCCACCCTGCCTTCCCTCCATTACACAGCTTAAAAAATACAAACATCTCCCTTTCATTATCAAGACCCTATGTAGCCCTGTCCTTGATCTTCTGATCTTCCCTTCTCATCTCTTTATCCTGATAAAGCCTTTGGCATCCTTTCACTCTCCATTTCCTGCTCTTGTTCTGCTGCCCTCCCTTTTGCAGCTCTTCATGCATGAAATAACCTCCAGAGAAAGCTTTTTACATTCTCATCCTCCCCTGTCAGAAAGCTCACTTCTGTCCTGAACCTGACAAGTAGTGCAGTAATATGGTTGTAATAATACACTAGATCTTCAAGATGTCTGTGATGGACATATATATATATATGAATGCAGAAGAGCTGTCAAGAGGATATCAAAGGGACACACGACATTCCTTTCCCTCCTCTTCTGTCTTCATCCATTTCCCTCTGGTTTCTGCATTGCATCTTCATTTTGCTAGTGAACTCTTTTAACCAGGGACTCTATTTCTGTCACTGGAGAGTGCTTAGAATGAAAACAATACTGAATGAAACAGCAAAAAGGAATGAGTTTCAAGATTTTTCCTTGTGTTACTGCAGAAGTTACTGAGTGAAAAGCTGGGATGTGGAGTGGAAGCAAGGCCTGTCTGCAGCTGTGGTGTCTCTGGTTGCAGGGAAGGAGCAGGAAAATACACCACCTGGATCTTAAGCCCCCCTCTCTTGCAGCTTTGGACCCTCCCCAGAAAAGACCTCCACTGCAACCTCTTCTAGTTCTTGTCTGTCACAGTGGGCTGACAGTACCCTCCTCCCTGTTATTTTTTATCATCCAGTAAGATAAAATGCTTATAATTTTCAGCACATTTACGAATACAGGATTCTCCTGGAGCGCTGATCTTATAGAAGACAACTTTCTGCAAACAGGGATCTCTATTAGTACAAACCCAACAGTGTTTCAGATGTTGCACAACAAATCTCTTGAAGGGCTGGGAATACAAATCTCACATTTTTTTTAGGCCCATAATCTTTATCTGTACTTAATGCAAAAACTGGCAAAGGGACTGACCACAGCTTGGAAGCCAAGGAAGGGCATGATTTGTATCCAGGCAGCTGAACTCCACAGCCTCTCCTTCTCCCTTTCAAAAATCCCAAGTGTGGCCATGTTCAGACTCGCTGGGATGATCCCTTCACATCCTAACCTCCAAGCTGCACCCAGGCTCTGTGTAAGGGACTGCTGGTTGACTGACCAAACCTGTTTAGGGAAAATGCTAGTGATAAGCTGCACAGACATATGGAGGACTAGTGCTCAAACTCATGGCTGGGCCCTGTTTAATTTAGAAGTGCAAACATGCCCATATTGCATCCATCCCCTAGAAAATGCTTTTTCTTACATTTAGTTTTTCTTGACAAGCTCACACAGTGTTTAATTGTGCGTTGAAAGTGAGAGGCTCACATCCCACTCTGTCCAGCAGATCGCGTAGAAAGTGCTATACTGAGAAGCAGACCTATGCAACGTGAAAGCCTACAGGACACTGCTTGCACCTTCTTCAAACTGACTTAGAAGGCATCCTCATGCACACGAAGTTGAGCTCCCTAAAAGACCCAACAGCAGCATCCTTTGAACGCAAACTCTCCCTGAGACACATCATTTGTCAACCCACGACTTGTGTGTGTATAGACAGCAACAGAAACAGAGGCACACTCTCAAAATGTTGTTCATAATAGAAGTGGCCAAAGAGATAACGCCCATTCTTCTGAACCTTCTCCTCACATGCATTCCTAAGCCACGGTGCTGGTCTGTCACCCTGCCTGCTGAGGGAACATAAGCGTGGCAACAACAGTACTTAATAATGGGCAATCAGGCTGCAAGTAACTTCAACACCTTGAACACAGCCAGGACAAGCTTCAGGAATCTGGGCGTGCATTGGGGTAGGAAAATGAATAGGTGGGAAGTTAACACCTGGTGAAGAGCATCAAAACCTTGGATCGAAACCTCTCTGAATCTCTGACTGTGACCTGCCATATGTGAGCTGGCTTCTGGTGCCTCTTTTCTCCTGACTCTAAAAACTGACAAATCCACTGATCTTCCAAGCAGAAGAAACTGCTGTGACTGACAAGTTTGAACTCTTCCACTCTGCTGGCCACAGAGTTTCATCACATAAAACATGCCCAGGAGGTAATTCTGTGTTGCTATTTGTAGGTATCCATGCAAGAAAGATCTGGTGTGTCATTTCTTGCACCATCTTTCATCTCGCATGGGAAGAATTTGGCACTTCGTGCCTCTGTAATTTTGAGGTTAAATACCTTTCCTCAGTGCTAAAAGCAAGTACAAATGCATTTAGCTTTAAATTCTCAAAGACTGTGCATAAAACTTTCTCCTGGGAAGGAAAAAGGTATATGTGTGATGGTTTATATGTGGTAAGGTATATACGTGGTAAGGTGTCAGCCACATCCTGAGCTGGAGCTCACCACAGTCTTACATACACACATTTCCTTCTGTGGAAAATAGTGGTGGGAGCGGTAGAGTTAGTTAATTCCTGGACACAAATTAGGGCACATGGGTTTGGGACCCTCTACAAGACTTCCTTACCAAGACAAACCTAGAGGAACTTGGGCTTATGCAGTATGTTGCAGAGTAAACAAGAAGTCTGAAGTAGTTTCCAACCCTAACTATTCTATGAGGGGTTTGGTGGGTTGCTGTGTATAAGTTAGGTACCTTAATGAAACAAACCTTCCCTCTCCTTTTTGGCTTCTAGGAAAGGATGTTCAGGAGTCTCAAAGGTTTCTCAGAGTGCCCCATGTCCCCAGGACTGGGAAATGGAAAGTAAGACCAGATCATACCTGCTCTGCACTTTGGATGCAGATTCTCCTATGATTTCCAGTTCATTCATTTATTACTTACCATGATCGATTTCTGTGGTTATTTGTTCAGTCATGTGAAAGTAAGTGAATATGGGCTAGTTATTTGTCTGCTCTAAATGCTGTCTAATATGTAAGAAATGTCTTTACCTTTTTGAAAGCTTAACAGGCACAGAGCATCATTTATTAAAGCAGGGAGGAAAATAACTTTAGATTGGATGTGGAATATGTCTGGGGAAAAAAAAGGAGCTATTTATGAAAATGGAATTCCTAGAATTTATATTATTCATTTCGTCTGAATACTTAAGCGGTAATCACCATGGCATAGGCTATTCCAGGCAATTAATGATCAGCTCTAGGGGTTGATGGCCTGTGAGGAAGCTAAGGGACATTAACCTCTGCTGGCTATTAGTCATTCAGATACTGCCATGTGCTGACCCTATTGCAGATTCCTTCAATTTTTAAAATGTATATGTTAAAAGTTGCACTAAAAGCATGCATGGTGTAATGACTGTGATCCAGACGTCTCTGCAAAAATAACAAGTAGCAGCGTCAGTGCTGCGATGGCCCAAAGACCTCTTGAGGATGCCATGGTTTCTGTTTGAGTCCTGATGGATGATAGCAACAGGGTGAGGAGGCATCTCCATGTGCTTCCAGTTCTCCTAGGTTCAAGGGGGTCTTGTCTTCGGTGTCTGCTTTATGCACACCCACCAGCATGAAGTGTCCCGAGAAGAAACTAGAAGAGCAACGCTGCACGTTTTCCTTTACCTGTGCCTTTACCAGCCCCTTAGGAAAAAGGAAACAGGACACAAAAAAAAGCCAAGTATTTTAATATTTTTTGGTAAAGAGTACTTGTAAAGGATATTTATTTAGGCCTTTCTTTTAATGAGAACCAGCTAACAGAAAACACCTTTCTCCTAACCTACCCAGACTCTTCATTTGGTTACCTGATAACCTGGGTTGGTCACAGAGACTGTGGCCAGAGCAAAGATGAAATGGAGCTTCAAGATGCTTTTAAATAGCTTTGTTCTCACCACCATTTCAAACTGGAGTCCCAGATGTTAGACAGAGACTAACTATGCAGTTCTATAGCACAAACAAGTGTAAAAAGCCACAGACCCCCAAATTTGCAACCATCAGTCTGAAGTGGTTAAAAAGGTAGCAGAAAATAAGGAACCAGAATAATAACTGCTTTTATTTCAGTGGCAGAAAATTAACTTTTTTTCACTTTTTTATTCCTGTTTGTCCTATGGTAAGGAGGGAATAAGGTTGGTGGTTTTCATAGCAAAGTTGTATTAGATATAGTCTACCAAGTTACATTTGTTGCTGGCGTAATCTTGCTTCAGATGACAGCACTCTAATCCATGTGAGATAGCTCTATTGCTTATCTCGCTGGGACGCTTACAAAAAATACTCTGGAGAGAATCAGGAGTGCAAAAATATACCTGGACAGCATCCACCACTTCTGTAGAAGATGGAATTCTTCTATGCTGCAGAGTTTATTCATTTTGTTATATATCAGTGTATCCTGAGACCCAAAATATAATTGCTTTTTCATTGTAATGAGAGAAAAACTGATGCCATCAGATCTAGCGTATTGTTGGAGCAGTGGCAACAAACTGTTAATACACCTTTTGCTGTGGCAGATGTTCTAAAGCTGCATCCAGATTTCACACTAAAATGGCCTAGTCAGCTGCAAAACCCGATATTTTCAGAGACCTGAAACTCACAAGTGTGTTTTCACTAGTTGGAAA